>OX578282.1:40574628-40784628 GCA_951217055.1 Gerris lacustris
TATACTCGGTTCATATCATAGGCATCCACTAAGAAAGGATTTTGCGAAATTTTTATTTTTGTACCCAGGGGTACGGGGTACATATACAAAGTAATGAATACTTTTAATGATGCATATCGTTGAAAAGCTCTTTAAAAGTACAGTAATTGTTGTTATGTAAATTTTTGTCATATTTTCATTTAGGAGGGGGTAAAATGGAAAAATGTGTATAACTACATCTTATATAAATGAAGAGTGTCTATGAGTGTCTTTTATCTTATATAAATGAAGAGTGTCTATGAGTGTACTGCTTACATGATAATATAAAGTTAAAATGTTGGTAAACAGGAGTACGGGGTACAAATGTCAAAGTAATTGATAGGTACCCTTTATGATGCATATCGTTGAAAGGCTCTTTAAGAGAAAAGTAATTGTAATGTTCGTTTTTTTCATTATTTACATTTAGGAGAGGGGTAAAAAGGAAATGTCAACGTAAGTGTGTGTGCGCGCGAACGCGAACGGGCGCGTGTGTGTGTTGTTTATTCAAATCTACCGTTTTATTCCGATTTCAATGAAAATCGCACACTTGACCTTCAAAGCAAGGGGAAAAGGGGAAAAGGTCACTGAATTCATGCATTTTCGAAATTTTGATTTTGGTACACAGGGGTACGGGGTACAAATGTCAAAGTAATGAAAACCCTTTACGATGCATACCGTTGAAAAGCTCTTTAAGAGTGCTGTACAATTATTGTTATGTACATTTAGGGGGGTAAAATGGAAAAATATATCTATATCTATGTATAAAAAACTAATAATTGTTGTGTCTGTACATTTATCCGATTGGGCTAAAATTTTGTATTTATTCATTTATTTATTCATTTGTTTATTTTTATTATTATTTTTTTTTTTTAAATACCTTTATTGAATAAAACATATTAATACATAAATAATATTTTAGTACATCAATTTATCTATTTTATTGATTTTACATTTTAGCTCTACATAAGGTTATCTCTCCACTAGAGAACATGGAGGCCCGAGCTGTGGAGAGAGAATATGGGGTATTTCCACTGAATGAGTAGTCCTGACAACGAATTTAAGTTTAGAAAATTTGATATCTGTCTGTCTGTGCGTCAATCACGTGCAAATGGCTGAATAGATTTTGGAGGTTCTTGGGTACAATGTTAAGCTTAATTCTGCGGGTGATAAAGGATATTAAACGATTTGGTAGCTTTATATGGAGCTGAGAACGGGGCTTCTAAATAGATTTCAATTCTTATTTCATTTTTCATAAAAAATGTATTTAACCAAAATTGCAGAAGAAACTACTGACCAAATCTTATGTTTTGTGGAAATTTCTGTAGGAAGAACTGTTAAAGAAATTACTTTTCAATCACTGTCAAAAAATATTTAAATTTATTTTTAGATACTAAGGCAATAATTAATAAATCACGCCTTACCGTACCTAAACCTTTACTAACTTAATCATGACCACTTCTTTAAAATTCTAAAATAAAATCTACGAGTGTATACGTAGTATAATAATTTCTAAATTATATTGATAACTGCCAATAGAGATTTTTCAAAATATTACAAAAGGAAAATACCACTGCTTTTCCTTTTTAAAAATTTAGTCGGAATGAGTTACTAATTTGGGATATTAACAAATTATCTTATCAAAGGGGAGGGATAGAATCTAGATATTCTCGCTTTGTAAAATAATTCAAATATTTCTTGATGGTAGTTTATAAATCCATTAAATTGAAAATAAAACACCCCGTAGCGAAGCACGGGTATTCAGCTGGTATATATATATATATATACCAGCTGAATACCCGTATATATATATATATATATATATATATATATATATATATATATATATATATATATATATATATATATATATATATATATATATATATGACTAAATTCTCGACCGTAAACATAAACAGAAAACAAACAACAACTCAGGTTTCGGTCACAAAAATCGTCTTTATGTTACAATCCCGACGTTTCGGTTTTAACTTAAAATCTTCTTCAGGGGCCTAAAAAACAAACGAAATACAAAAAACCCATGAAACAAACACTCATGACTATCAAAACGGAAAAAACCCAAGAAGCTGCTACACAATAAATATTAACCCAAGACCTAAACTCACCGTAAAACATCTTAACAACGACTGAAAAAATTCTCACGCGTCACACCTATATATACGGAGAAAAACCACAGCCTCCTTGATAAAAAACATACATTTTTTTTTTTTTTTTAAATATAATAATAACAACAGTCTACGTAATAAACAAAAGAAAATTCTCCTTTTCTAAGAAGATATAACACCAGAACAATATGTAAAAATCAACATAAAAATGAGCAAAGCCAGGGGAAGGCAGGGAGAAAAGAAAAAATAAACATTACAACAATCCAGAATATATCACATTCGGGATTGTAACATAAAGACGATTTTTGTGACCGAAACCTGAGTTGTTAGTTTTCTGTATATATATATATATATATATATATATATATATATATATATATATATATATATATATATATATATATATATATATATATATATATGTATATTATTTTGTAATACATATAAAAAAATGTAATCCAGCATCAGCCATCAGTACTGTCTGATTATTGTTGAATTTAGTTTAGACCTTTTAAATCTGAATATTTCGGATGAGTTCGTTTATCAGCAAAATCAGCCTTGCAGTTTCAAGATAAAAGTTTTAAAAGCGTCAATTAAAAAGTTTGTTTTAGCTATAACTTTAAACCGTTTATAAAAACGACGTGAAACAAAAGCCATTAAATTCTTGCAATGCAATGAAACTACTCAGAAGTTTCTAGCTCACACCACTCCCAGGATATTAAATCTTTATTATGCGACACATAAAAAATTCCTTCAAAACTTTATTTTGACAAAGCCATGATTTTTAAAGATTTTATGTATAGGGCACATAGCGTAAATATAAATTAGTACAATATAATTATATATATATATATATATATATATATATATATATATATATATATATATATATATATATATATATATATATATAAATATGTGTGTGTGTGTGTGTACTCAAGGCGTCCTTCTCTTTCATTTAACATCCCACATAACTCATTACCGTTTCATAAAAATTAAAACTTATTGTTTTCGAGGGATAATTTATTGGGGCTTCTCTATATATTTCCTGTGATTAAGTTATTAGGGTCATTTTTAAATAAATTAATTACTTGCACTCCTTATAATTAAAAAATCTACAACCCCCCAAACATTTTTCTATAGATTAAATTCGTCATTTTGGTGTAGTCAGATTCTTGAATATCCTTTTTAGGGAGGAGAAATTTAAATTTATATATACAAAAGGGTCACGATAGTTACGTCCCAGCCCCTTTTAACTTAAGTTACCATGCTCAAAAATGTTCAAAAAAATATTTTTCTTTGAATTTCTAACTATGATCCTAGATAGGAAATATAATGTACATACTTTGTGATACTAAATATAATTTCTTTCTTATTTCGGTGTAACTTATCGGGAATTTAATAAAAAGGCTTGTCCCAGCAATCGGTCACAATAGTTACCAAGAAATTGGCTGCACTATTTGACTGAGGGCGGGATTTCAGTGTTTTACAGATAAAAGAATCATTCCTTTATAACCTAAAGTTCGTCTCCACGTCTTTTGAAGTAAGCCTCTGTAATTAAGTAAGTAAGCCACACAACAATTCTCTTCAAAAATCATGGGGCGTATGTTTATTCAAAGTCACAATAGTTACCATAAATGTTAGTACTAAAAAGTGCATTTAAAGCTTTTTAATATTTTTTGGGAATACCCCAGTAGTATACAGAAAACTTATGCTTTCCATTGAAAGCATTAATACATTAGGGTGGCTTGGCCGCCAAGTTTTATTTTATAAATCACGATAGTTACTTGTCCCGATAGTTACTTTTCAAATACATATGTCACATACATATGTGGTCTTGGTGCATAGATGTCCAGCGTCAAAATAAAGCACTAGTTGGCTCAGAATTGTCAAAGCGTCACTTTTTTTGAAAATATCCTTTTAAATATTTTATCATTCCCATCTTTAGAGGAACACGATAGTAACCCAGGGACAAGATAGATGTCACATTAGTTACCCAGCATACTACATGTTACGATAGTTACTAAAAAAAAAAAATTAATTTAAGTAGGTTATTGTTTAAATAAAAAAAACTTCGTCCTCATCATAGAGTTGAGTGTACAATGATTTATGTAGGAAATGAAATCTAATTAGCAAACAAACATTTTTGTGACCAGGAACTTTAATTAAAGGAACTTGAACGGTTATCGTGACAAAATTATAATTATTTATTTTTTTTTACAAATTAAAACCAATGTAAGAAATGTCCTGAGTAGACAATAATATTGGTTTGCGTCTGTGTGACGATTTCTGTTAGTTAAGCAATACATAAGACAGGCATAAAAAACAATTGATTTAAAGAAGAAGGAAACATGAGCATATTCAATTTTTAACTTCTCTATATTTTACCTATGTGTGGGTCAAAAAGTTACGTAAGTATTTTATATTTCACCTGTCTAGCGTGACCGGTTCGGAAGATATGAACCCTAAGTATGACGGAGTGACAGACACATGACCCTCAGCGTAAGGGTTTCGAGGATGATCTACGAATCCGTAAAAAAATTATCTACTGAGGAGAGCACTCGTCGTTTGGTGGTAAATATCATTTTGCTAATCGGTAAGTTGAAGAAAATTCCTGTAACTATTGTGACTAAAAAACTTGACTTTTTTTTATTTAAAAATTGATAAAAAAAAATAGTAAAACTTAAATCCCCCGACACACATATTCTTGTTCAGCATCAAAATAAAGCACTAGCTGATTCAAAATCTGAAAAATAAATTTTGGGCATAAAGGTTTGCTCACTTTTTTGAAAATGACCCATTACACATAACTGAACAGCTAAGTTTCAAATATTTGTGTTGTAATTTTGGAGATCAGGAGCGTCAAAGACTGACAGACATACAAACAAAAAAAATATACGCAGGTAATATTAAGTTCCTCGGTTTTGCTAACTGACCCTAAAAAAGAATTAGTATTTTCGGTGTAAAGGAATAAAAAAAATAGTAAGGTTGGGCAGATGATGTTTAACTTATTTAATCGCTGTTCAGACGCTGCATTATTTATTTACGTAGAACTGGCAGTAAAGTAAAGCATTGTTTTAAATTTTAAAATGTTCTTGGCAATTGGATGAACTTTTAATAATTAATCTACAAAACGACTTGATTGAAATGTAACCTGTACTTTATAAGAATAAACTATATTAACAGTTGTTATAGGAATGATCCTTTTCTCAAATTGCAGACATAATTATTTCAAGAATTAAAATAAACACATAATCTACACAATAAAAAAAGCTATATATTTTGTACAATTTGCGAATATATATATATATATATATATATATATATATATATATATATATATATATATATATATATATATATATATATATATATATATATATATATATAATACATTTTTGTATGGATTTATAAAGAATAATTATAGAGAATCATTAATTTAGTTATTAATATTTAATTTAATTTAGTTCTTATCCAACCTAAACGGGTATTAAAGGAATAATAAAGTTAGCACTTAGAAACCTTATTTAAACAGTTGCAGTTAAATATGTTTTTAATATGTGAAAAGATATAAAAATCAAATGCCTCCTAATTTGCATTAAAAAAAATACAGATTCTCTTTTAAACAAGAATATAAATTTTCGTATAAAGAGAAGTCGTTATTTATTTCTTAACTAAATTAATTTATTACCATATTCCCTGACAAAACTAAAAAGATAAATTTAACATTTTGATTATCCTAAAAACATAATATTACATACTGCTTAAGTGACTTATAATTACATAATTATTATAGTAACAAATTAAGAGGAATAAATTAAGCACTTGAGTCACCTGAGTTATAATAATTATTTTATAACTTAAATTTTAAGACTTGAATTTTTTATTTAATAATCCTTAATAAGAAGATTATTTATAAAATAAAAATATACTCAGGTAATATAAATATCACTTAAATGTACTACACTGCCTTTCTACGAACAATATGGCCATTTATTATAATTGAACTGTAGCAGGTAGTCACAATTACTACATATCAGTATGTTGTATTTATATGATTCATTTGGATAATAGTAATAAGAAATATAAAAAAATTAGTAAAAACATAGTTTTATTCGCCACTATGATTAGAACGTATATTTCTGACCAATGATACAAATACAAATTATAGATTGGTTACCGTAGGTGGAGGGGGATGCAGCGGCAGAGACCGGTGGTGATATGGTACATGGTGAGAGAGGGGATGGTACTGAAAGTAGCCTGAGGTGGCGGCTGAAGTACCGGCGTGATGAAGGTGGAGGTGGGAATTGGACAAGTGATGATGTGGGGGCGGTACCGGGTTCTGACGGGGGTACCTCGGACCCGGGTGTACTTGAGGCGGCCTGTACGGGCTGTGAAGGGGGCAGGGAGGCGGCGGTCCCCAGTGAGACCACCAGGGACCCCCCGCCTCGTCACGTGGGTCGGCCACTCTGTCACCGCGATCACAGGCTAACAGGGATCCACTGTAACGTTTTCAATACCCTCTCCCGCCTGCCCAGCTGCTACGCGGTACACAACCGTCACGAGACCCTTACCCATCGCTCTCCGGGCCGAGACTGAGGCAGCTACTACCCCCACCCCTCCTCTCATTCATCCCCACTCCGGCCTCTGCTCCCCCCACTCCATCTCAACCACCCCACCTCTCTCAGACTCCAGCGCCCGCCAAATTATTAAATACGACCCAAATACGACGCTGTTCTACCCTACTAACCCGGTGCCTTTCTACTAACTACACTGACCAATAACCTACTAATAACTAATACTAACCCCCCCCCCCGACTAATAACCTAGACAATACCCAATCAGTATTAGCAACAGGGCCTAATAACACACGACAACGCCCCCTACAGTCAATACACTAAACTAATTCATCAGTAAATACACCATTCATACTCAACACTACACTATACACTATTTATATACAAATATACCTTACACAATTTAACCAACTCAAACAGAATGAATTAAACATGACAATTATAACCATACCGTCAGCGAAACAACAAAACAAGCCACAAAACTTGCTTCCGAAACTTACACTCAACATTAAACTATCACTTAAACACCCACCACAAAACACCAATAAACTTAGACCCAACTAAGAAAAAATTTATTCAACTACCCCTCACTAAAACTACTGAAACATATAACATATTGTATTGATAAATTAAACTAAATCAGAAATTCTGTTTAGCAAAAGGTAGTATTTAGATTTTAGATTATTAGACTCAAAAATACCTTTTTCTTTATGTTTTCATTACTTATGTTTTAAGATTAATTTTTTTTTTTTCTATATACGCTTAAAAAAATATTTCAAAGTAATTATAAAACTAGTTTTTAGCGAATTTCCATTGGAAAAAATTCCCTAATAGAGCCACTGGCATGGCGGGGGTTTGAGCCGGGATTGTGGCCAAAATATGTTTCATGGGTCCCTGATCAAGAAAAAATAGGTTTTACAAAACTTTATATATATATATATATATATATATATATATATATATATATATATATATATATATATATATATATATATATATATATATATATATATATATATATAACAAAACATGAAAAACCCAGGGATCGGTCATAAAACAAAACAACACCTTACAACATTCTCAATATACCCGACGTTTCGGCTTTAATCAAAACCTTCTTCATGGGATCTACAACAAAAAACAATTCAAAAGTATTAACATCAAGATGCCTAACTCATACAAAAACAGAAATAAATAAACATAGCTGATGGCTTAAAAGTTGAAACTTACAAAGACTACAGTTGAAGGAAAACCTTTAAATAAACATTTACATGAAAACAGAATGACTAGAAAAGTGAATAAAATATATAAATTAGATAACAAAATAACAAGACTAGACTGGAAAACAATAATATAACCTACACATAAACATGAAGAAGGTAACATTCTAAATCTAAAAATGAAGAAGAGCACAGGTGGCACTATCTAGCGACAACCGTAGGTAACATACTGAAAACATTAAGACTAAAACAGGTAGCGCTATCTAGCGACATACCAGAGGTAACATAGATCAACTAAAACGTTTACCAAACTAACTACAATTCAATTAAACACTTTCAAGACAACCAACAAAATTAAAAAAATAAAAAATTACTATAAAAAATATATATAAAAGACATAAAAAATCTACTTTACACAATCAAACCCGAATAGACACTATGGAGATTATCAATGTCACTCCTGAAATTTAATGAAAAGGGATCCTTTTTAATGCATAACATTTCCAAAGTCCGTCGCTTCTGCTCATCCGACTCTTGCACTACCACTTTGACATCCTTAAAATTGAACTTATGATTTTGGCTAACGGCATGAAGAGCCAAAGCTGTAGAAGAAGTCTTCTGCGTCCGAATACTATAGTCGTGTTGGTAAACCCTTTCTTTTACCAACCTGGACGTCTCGCCATAATAAATTTTATCACAGTCCTGACAACATATTGCGTAGACCACATTAGACAGTAAGGGAACCGGAGTTTTGTCCTTTAATTTACTAAATAGCGAGCCAACCCTGTACCTATTATAAAATGCCAAACGAATCTGGGGTATTTCCCTCCGTAAAATACGTTGAATCCCTTGCGAAAGACCCTCAACAAACGGAAACTTGAAATACGAGATGGGATTGTCATCCACCGTCTGAACACTCCGATTCCGATTGAAATAGCGATGCCAACAACAATTAACCAGTTGAGTCGGGTACCCATTATTTTTGAAAAACCCTTGTAATCTTTTTCTATTTTTGTTAAGGAAACAGGGACTGCTAATATCAATTACTTTCTTAACCAAATTTTGTACACAATTCCTCTTCTGGGACATGATATGAGAGGAATGAAAATTTAAAACTCTCCTAGAACTAGTTGGTTTAATATACCAGTCCGTAAGTAATGAATTATTAGGCCCTCTTATAACATTAATATCAAGAAACGATAAACAACCATTAGTTTCCAACTCCATAGTAAACTTAAGCCTCGGATGAAATGAATTGAAAGTATCTAAAATCAATTGCTCATACCCTTTTTTAACAATTAAAAATAAATCATCTACATATAATGCAAGGAACTTAATGTTAGTAACTAATCGACTAAAACAATCTTCTAAAAGCTGAGACATAACAATGTTGGCCAACACAGGAGACACCGGGGACCCCATAGGTAGACCAAACCGTTGCTTGTAAACAACCTCTTCAAACACAAAATATCTGGCATCACACACCAATTCCAACACAGATAGAAACATCTGTTTTGACATCCCAGTGCTCCTACCAAATTTAGACCATTGTTTACTAACTAATTTTTTTTTTTATATATATATATATATATATATATATATATATATATATATATATATATATATATATATATATATATATATGTCATGTTTGTTTATTTCTATTTTATTCAGACTGTTCTTCTTTATTCTACAAACAGCTTCTACATGATTTTTTTTCTTACAGAACGTACATTTCAAACCTTTTTCGGTACAATCTTTAGCAAAATGGGGACCCCCACATCGGTAGCAGGTTATTGATTTCCTAGCTTTGACTTTTGATCTAGAAGAAGAAGTCTTAACAAGATTACATGCAGGTACGTTATTTTGCAAAGAGGTGCTTTCTGTAACCTTATGAAACATTTTCTAGGAACGCAAAAGTTGTTCTGAACTAGCATTAGCCCGTTCCATAGCAGTCGCTATTGCTACTGTCTTGTCTAAGGGTATGTCATCTTCCACAAACAAACGATCCAGCATAGCTTTCGAGTGTAACCCTCCTACAAATACATCCCGTAGCACAGTTGATAACATATTGTCTGGATAATTACAGAAGGAAGCTAATTTTCGAAGTTCTGATAAATATACAGCTAATTTTTCACCTTCATATTGCTTACGGTTGACTAACGCATATCTACTTGGAATTATCAAAGGTCGAGGTTGTAAATGCTTAATAAGAACATCTTTGATTTCATCAAAAGTTTTATTTTCGTATGACTCAGGGTATAAAAGGCTTTTTAATAGCGTAAACTTATCAGGACTTAATACGGATACTAATGTCTTTGCCCGACGGCTTTCGTGAACATTTTGAACATCTAAATAAGCTGTTAAACGCTCTAAATAAGTCTCAAAAGTTTCAAGAGTCTCATCAAATTTATCAAACGGAATACCGGGAACTCCTTTACTAGAACCTGAACTTGGAGCCTCCAAGTGGTTAGTCCGTTTTGCCGAATCTTTTAATAAACAAGTAACAGCAGCTTGAAGACTTTTATTTTGCTCCAATACTGCTTTTAGAAACTCTGTTGTGCCAGATTCAAATTCAGTTACTTATTGTTGTCTAGTTTTCACCATCTTTCCAGATTTGTATTATTTATACTTGTTAATACTTACAGAAAATTTATGATCCTAAACATTATACCTTCACTTTCTCACACAACAAAATCCTGTCCGCAGCACCACTATTACGTTATTACAATAATTAAATTACATAACATATATCTTAATTTCTTCAATTAAATTAAACTCTGTTGAACTCAAAATACAACTAACTATATTCTGTCAAAACAAACAAAACATTGAAAAATAATAGTAACTAGCCGGGCTCGGCTGGCCTACGGCCAGCCTGCGTCCGTGTAGTGGTCAGCCAAATGTATTATGTTGGACTTGTAATTTGATTTATATATATTTAATTATTTCCATTTTTTGTTTTGTAATTATTTGCAGCTAAATAAGGACATTTTTGAATGTTACCCCCTTTAAAAATGAAAATAATACGAAATACTACATAACTACATTAAAAGGTCTAATCAAGAGCTTTCCAACGATATACATATAAGTAGGGGTTGTATAATAAGCACATTTGTACCCCTGTACCAATAGGTACCAAAAATATATTTTAAAAAACAAACAATGTAAAAGCCCATTATTTAAGCTAATGAATAAAAATAAAAAATAAAATAATATATAAAAAAATTATTTCACTCCTTTTACCTGAAACAAAAGTATAAAGCGGTACAAAAGTACCCGTACAATTTTTTAAAAAAATAAATAATCAACATGAAATTAAAGTACTTTTGAAGGCCTTTTAAATGATATGCGGCAAAGAAATAAAATCCAAAAAATGAGGTCACGTGACACGGCAGTCGGGAAAAAGTTTACTCTCAATTTCTCAGAAAATAGGGCGATTTTTTAAAATAATAAGGTCTTAAACTAAAGGACATTTGTGTACGGTGTGAGCGCTCTAATCGAAATTCAAATCGGTTAAGAAATGTGGACGCTGTGAGCGCCCAAATTCAAAATTTCGAAAAATCGCTTTTTTTCGAGAAAATTCTACTTTTTCCAGTAGGCCGTATAACTTCGCTTCACTAAAGATACACAAAGCACTTCTTTGCGCTTACCCCTCGAACCGGGTTCAGTTAGCCCGTGTAAATTACTACAAGAGTCAACTTTTTTCCCCCTAAATAACCACCCGTGTACCCTTCGTGTACCCCGAACTTTGAGGTACCATGACTCGAAAAGTACACAAAAATTGAAATTTAAAAGTAAAACGGGGCAAGCACGGTTATTTTCTCTATCTAGAAATGTAATCGCCAACTCGGTACCTTGAAAACCCTAGAAGGAGATACGCCAACAATGAAAACAAATGAAAAAAAATAACCCGTTAAAAGTGTTTTTCCCCAAAAAAGATCAAACATGAAAATTTTAAAAAAAAGGTTTTCACCACTTTTGTCAACTTTCCAAGGGCTTTAAAACGACATGTATGTCTTTTCTGTACCATTTGTACTTTTTCTGATCGGTGAAAAAAAAATTTCCCGATGAAGCCCCCACGCGGGGGTAAGTCGGGGGAAAAAAGTACGTATACTTTTCGGTACAACTATGCGAGCTTAAAAAAAGCCGCCAAAATAATGTTATACATTGTACCCTTTTTAAAAAACTATTTAACAAAAAGTACTTAAAAAACGCACTTTTTGACCGTAGGTCACTTTGGACTCAATTTTTGATACTTTACCATTCAAGTTTCGTACCAAAAGAATTTTTCCTTGAAAATACACTATACCCTAAGTACATTACACTAAAAAACCAAATTAAATATCCAATCCACACATCCCAAAACAAAAATCCTAAAACACCCTTATTTTACCCTTTGCTTCCCCTTTTCACCCTCAAGGCGTACTCAAAAGTACCTCGTTACCGATGTTTGGTCAAGCTCATTTTTAGTAATTTAAATGAAAAAGCCAAAAAAAAAAAACAAAATTCCGACAAAAGTTGGTATATATGTACCGGTAGTTTTTTCAGCGGTCCCGTAAACACTGAAGGGTTGCAAATAAATTTACCCCTTTTCCCCCATTTGAAGCAAAATTTAACGGCACGCCCGCCCCCCACCACAGCTCGGTCGGCCTTCAGCCTCCCTCGCAAAGACAGTGATGAAGAAAAAAGGTGATCTTTAATTTTAATATTGTCGACCAGTGTTGTCATAGAATAAATAAATAAAATAGAAATAAACAAACATGACAATATATATATATATATATATATATATATATATATATATATATATATATATATATATATATATATATATATATATATATATATATATATAGGTATATGTATTTCTAGCGGATTTCTTGTGAGCACGATAGCTCTCGAACGATTGACGTTTCAAAATAAAACTTGCACCGAAAAATCAAGCTCGTTGAGATGAGGATCCCCTAAAAAAATGGGATCTCTATGACGTCATTAACCCCTCCTGATGAGTCAGCAAAGATTAAAAAAAAAATACAAAAAATCAAGTGAGGTATCGCTTCATATGTTTTTTAAGATCCTGAATCCAAAAAATGAACTACCATAGCGATTCGAATAATAATTTTATAAAAATAATAGTAGTAATAAAAACAATTTCTTGCGGATTTCTTGTGAGCACGATAGCTCTCGGACAAATTGACGAATCAAAATAAAACTTACACCGAAAAATCAAGCTCGTTGAGATGAGGATCCCCTAAAACAATGGGATCTTTATGACGTCATTAACCCCTCCTGATGAGTCACCAAAGATTTAAAATAATCCTACCGCGGGTTTCCGCAAGCCAAGCGAATTTCCATTGGAAATTTGTAGTTCAATGTTGTGCAGTTTAAACCTCTTTGAAACTACTACTATTATGTTTAACTAAGCATTATTATAAAAACCCTAATCTAACTAAAATATTTCTTATAAATTTTCTTAACTTAAAACAATCCACACAATTGTAGTAGTTATGAAGGAAGTTTAAACTGCACAACATTGAACTACATATTTCCAATGGAGATTCGCTTGGCTTGCGGAAACCCGTGGTAGGATTATTTTCTTTATTTATTGCTTCCGAGCTTACCGAAGGTAACGGAAGCTATGTGATCGTTCTATTATACGAATTATTATAAGTCTCCGATTCCAGAAATCCATTTCAGACATCAGGAAAAATTTTTGGTTCAGTGTCTGTCTGTCGGTCTGGCGCTCAATTTGTGCGAACAATCATATCTTAAAAACTACACGTCTGATTTTAATGAAATTTGAATGGTAGGTAATAATTAGCTCATTGCTGGTCCTATATTAGTTTCAACCTTCTGCGCCTATTTGTTTCTCTTCCACATGTGCAAACATACATTTATTTTCACCTATAGCTTCAAAAGTGCTTATCTGATTTGTATGAAACTTTTATAGTTTATCGAAAGTAAGCCGCAGATAGCCTCAGATATAATTTGAACCGTCTGCGCTTTTTAACTTTTTCTAAATTGATACTTTAATTCATAAAAAAAATTAAAACAATTTTGACAGAATTAAAAAACGGGGGAAACAATTGAACAAATGATAACTTGTGTTTAACAATAATAGCTTGTGAAAGCATAAAATCAATAAAGTACCAACGGGATAAGATGCAAGGAAGCTATGTGCCACATCAATTCGCAGTCTATTTTTCATTTATTATTTCCTTTATTTATTACGGAATTTTCCCAGGGCGCCGATGTCAGAGGGGAACCAAATCCCCCCCCCCCCCCAATTATGGCACATTTTTAGGCGCCTTAAAATCTTTTAATTACGAGTTTTTAATTAACAACCTTTACAATATTGTCAAGAACAATATTATGTTACAATTAACAAGTAATTTTTTTTTAAACGTAGAATATACACAAGATATTATTTATATATTTATTTAATATATATATATATATCAATTTAGCTGCAGGGAGGGTAATGCAAATATTATTTCTTTTTCTTCTTTTTTTTAAAAGCTCTTCTTTCAAAACAAAATTAAACATTTCTAGAGTTGAAAGGAGAAGAGGCCATCAAAAGGACCTCATAAGGCCTCTTCTATTCTACAGACAGAAAAACACAATACAGGTTCGTTAGCTTCTCCTCTTCACACATTTAAATTAGTCTTTCTCCAGCTTTTTTTTGGAAAAAATGTAAACGAGACACCCCCCCCCCCCCCCCCAATATATATATATATATATATATTACTTTTTTCAAAATTTTATAATTGACAAGATCCTTGCAGTACATATTAAAATAGAAATAACATTTCCTAACTAACTTAGTGCGTAGGCTTCCGCGGGTAGACTCGTAATAAACAGCTTGGTTGTCAGGTGAAATCCGCGACACGAAGGGGTTGAAATCCGACTTTTCGCTTCTACTACTGGAAGTATCTTTAGTGGTGTGGTGCATCGTGATGTTGACTCGAAGCAAACACAAGATATACAGTTCCTATACTCGGGGTAATCCTTTGTCGGGATGATGTAATCACGCAGGTGCTGCCTTTGTCGGTGTTTTTTTTGTATAGATGATGCAATCAGGCAGTTGCTGCCTTCGTCGGTGTGCCTTTGTCGGGCGGGTGATGTAATAAATCGGGAAGTGACTGTGGCGCCACCTCTTGCTATCTGCTTGGCGCAGGTGCTGACCAGAGGTTTCCAGGTCCGAGAAAGGATGAAACCATCCTCTCTGTTAAAGTTCTCCGGTTGTTTTTCGATCTCAATAGCCTCCCTTACCACCCTGTTTTGATACCTGTTGACAGATGCAAGTACCCGAATGTCCTCAAAGTTGATGAGATGGCCAGTTTCATCAAAATGCTGAGCTATTGCTGATCTGTGATCTTTTTTTTTGTCACTGCTCTCACGTGTTCTTGTAAGCGGGTTGAGATGAATCTTCCGGTTTACCCGATGTAGCTTTTGCAGCAACTGCAAGGGATTTGGTATATACACCGAGTGTATATACCGATTAGCGCGATTTCAGGAGGCTTCTAGCCATGCGATTGTTAAAAGTGGTTCCAATGCCGTGTTTTCAGAGAATCCTGCTAATCTTATCCGTCGTACCTTCGATGAATGGGAGATAAGCTTTCCGGTGGTCTTCCGTCCTTTCTGCTTGGGAGCGGTCCTCGGTGGTCTCTTCAGGACGGATGGATCTCTGAATGTCTCCTTTCTCGAAGCCATTCTTTGTTAAGGCTGACTTAAGGTGCTGCTTCTCTTCTTCCAATGAGTTCTCATAAAAAATCCTGAAACCCCTTGAAACTAAGGAATGGATGACAGCTTTCCTCTGCGTTGGATGGTAGTGTGACGCTGCGTTAAGGTATCTATTTGTATGTGTGGGCATCCTTTAAACGGCGTATCCTAGAGTCACTTCCCGACTTATTACATTACCCGCCCGACTAAGGAACACAAAAGGCAGCACCTGCGTGACTACATCATTCCGACAAAGGATTATCTCGAGTAAAGGAACTCCCGAAAAATTCAGGTAAAATCAACGGTCTAGGAAGCCAGTATAAATGGGCTGATCTTCTCTCCAGTCCTCTGTATGTCTGTGTTTACTAGGAGTCAACATCACGATGAACCACACCCCTGAAGATGCTTCCAGTAGTGGAAGCGAAACGTCGGATTTTCGTTCTTCGGACGAAACTATTAGAAATAGAAAATAGAATGATCACAAAGCTTCCGTTACCTTCGGTAAGCTCGGAAGAAAAACACTAAAATAAATAACTGGTCCAAAATTGATTAATCTTATATTTATTTAAATATGAAAAAACCATTATTCTAAACTTGAAAACAATGAAACGATAACTTAGCGGAGAGGAGTGCAAAACAATTAACGAAGTGAAAATACATTAACAAATAGAACTTAAAAAAAGTATTTGTTTAATATATATATATATATATACATATATATATATATATATATATATATATATATATATATATATATATATATATATATATATATATATATATATATATATATATATATTCTGTTTTTGAGCTTAACAGAAGGTATGTGATCGTTCTGAAAAACGAAAAACAAAATGTCTCTGATTTAAAAATTCCAAGACAGAAATCCGTTTCAGATATCAGGGAACATTTTTGTGACCGTGTCTGCCACTCACTTTGCGAACCAATATATCTTAAAAACTTCTCTGATTTTAATTAATTTTTTATGGTAGGTCATAATTAGCCCATTGTTGATCCCATAAAAGTTTAATCCTTGTGGACCCATTTTTTTCTCTTCCACATGCGCATAAACTCACATTTATAAATTTATACCTATATCTTCAAAAGTATACTCGTCTGATTTTTATAAAATCTTGATGGTTTGTCGCGTTAGGATGTATGCGCAATAGGACTCGAGGAAGCTATGTGCCACACTAATTGGCAGACTATTTTCATTCCGATTAAATAATAATCGGGAACTGATTAATGGCACAAAAAAAGTGTCCCCCACAGTACATATATTTGAATCCACAAAGCGCTTTCAACCTATTGATCAAAATCTATTAGTTACCACATAACTCGAATACAGAGAGCAGAATGTCAACAAAACAGCCTGGACTCAATTTAACCAAGTCCTTAACACTTAAATTAGAAAAATTTCATTTGGTATTAAAAACGAACAAAACGAACCCAATTATTAGGTTGACGTCACTAGAGAGCGTTAGTTATTGACATTTTCATGTTTAGGCTGTAATTCATAACTTGAAAAGCGTTACTAAAAGACGTTAACCGGTATATCAATGAGTTAGAAAGGTATAGGGGATGTATGTCTCCGATTTTAAAAATTCCATGACAGAAATCCGTTTATCAGAACATTTTTGGTCTGGTGTCTGTCTGTCTGTGTGTCCGCGAACCCTTCTGTATGTCTGAAACGTGTGACGATAACTTAAGTAAAAGTCGACCGATGAAATTTGTAGACATGTTCATTTTACCAATGTCCAGGACGAGTTCGTTGGGCAACGTTATCCGCCCAAGCGTTCGCGCGCAACGCTCACAAAAACGTGAATTTAAAATTTAAAATTGGAATTTTAGGTCGGAAAAAAATCTAACTTCATCTATTAATTGAGACAAACATTTTTTTCAAATACATTTGGTTAGTAAAACCAACAGCGATGCCGCTACAAAGAGTAAAAGATTGCTAAAAGTACTAAGTTTTTATTACGGAGAGAAGCAAGGAGGGAGATAGACGGGGGGAATGGGAGGTGGATTGGTTCCCCCACCTCTCTGCTTGGCATACCTATTCAATAGCACAGCGAGCCTAGGGACATCGAGGCCAGGCGACCAGGCTTCATTTGCTATCTGTACACTGTTGTATTCACTTCTGTGCACTCGCTATCAAACTGCTCTTAAACTATAAACCTACTCTCACTCCTACCGATTTTTGTTTTACGAATTTGAATACTTTGAATATTGCCACTGCTTTTTCCTTTCGTTATATTTATTTTATCTACGGTTGATACAAAATATAAACATTTTATCTCTGTTTAGATGCCTAGAAAGTAATTCTTTTCGAAAAAAAACGCACCTTAACGCTCGATTAGCGAGTTTTCTTACATTTACAAAACAAAACTAATTTGCTGTTTGTTTAATTAAAGTAACTGTTTATATCGAGTTTTCAGTGAAAAACAATGAGTGATTAAAGTTTTTATGACGAAAATGAGGAGAATAATACGCCTCCCGAAATAATTAATTCGCCAGAAAATACAACTAATGAATTAATGTCATCTTCATCAAAAGAGAAATACGAACTTACATACAGGAAGTTTATTAATTTTTTTCCGCATTTATTATTAAAATCCAACTATCGTAGATATAGTACAGTACGCAACTCGTCCGATAACTGCATTTTGGTTTGCTCGTGTGGTTTTACTACCCTCTCTGTCACTCTGGTGCAAACTCCACACTCGCATGCAAAATGATACTTTCCGCACTAGACGGGTAATGTACTATTACATACCCTCATCATCATTATTTAAAATAATTTTGATATAATATAACAATAAAGTAATATAACAATAATCAATATAAAAATAAAGTACACAATAGGATGCGGGGAAGCTATGTGCCACACTAATTGGGAGTCTATTTTTTATTATGTTTTCATTCATTGCAAAAACCTAAATTTGAAATCAACCCCTAGAAGCTGGTAAGGTTTCCCAGTCGGCAAAAAAAGCGTAGCGCATAATTTTCTTAAAAAATAGTTTTTCACCGGAAAACCTATATTCTTATATTGACTTAATTCTTCCTACGCACCAGTTGGTGCATGGTAAGAGAGTCGGAGGATAAATGAATTATGTAAGCGCATTAACATAAAAGATTTATTGGTGTTTAGGAAATGAGGCCAGATAATATAATTAGAAGCGAATATATTTACCAGGTTTAGGGACTGCTAAAGGAATATAATTTACGTGGGGCAATTAAATCATAGATTTAGAGGAAGTTAATTACATTAAGGCAGACAATGTTACTACATTTACGCAGTTGCATCACGATCTATGGGTGGTTATTGGTTATTATTCTGACACGAATTATTTTTAGATAATTAGAGAGCGATACCAGATTATGTAAGATGTTATGCGTTTAAACAATATATTTATAGGATGGAAAAATATTTTATAATGCGCATTCATACGACGAATATATAGTGGTTGAATAATGTGTCAAATAAGGGAATATTAAGATTATTTAAGGTGGGTTCACAGCTAGAGGATCTCCGCCTCCGCGCGTATCGGGCGATATAGGTTGCAATATATTCATGAAGCCGTGGAGACTCGTCGCTTGTTTCCCCCAAGCTACTCCGGTTCAGTCAGGTTAACAAAGCCGATTCGTTTTCACTTGTTTATTTACTGATCTGAGGGGATAATATTCGCTGTTGAAAGTTATCTTGTGATTTAACAATGAACTTTTCATCAAACTGTTCAATTTACGCTGTAGTTCATGATTATTCCTTTTTAAAACTCTATGCACCAAACATCATTCCAATGCAAGTAAATGCATTGACAGTATTAAGTTATGATCTTTCATTATAATTTAATTGATCTTCTTCATTATTATCTTTAGACGACATCTTAATAGCACTTACGTTTTTCTTTTAATCAAATTATAATTATCATTAACTACGGGAGTTTCCTATATCTCGTTACAGTTGGTAAGAGCGCCTGTAACGGATAAATAGGAGGCCCGTGGTTCAAGTCCCGGTGCTGGGGTCTATTTTTCTCTGTATGTCTCCCGTAGTTAATGATAATTATAATTTGATTTAAAGTAAAATTTAATCTTTCCGTAGTATGAATATGAATACTACCTAAAATTTAAAAATTTGTTTTTCTTTTAATGCGAGGGGTAGAACAATATATCATTCAAACCAAGTTAAAAAAGACAAAATTAAAATAAATAAAAATAATTTTTCCACAAAATATCGCAACGATTCTCTCCTTTCCCTTGGACAAAAAGTAGAAAAAAATATTAAAATTAAAGTATTACTTTTTGAAAGAATGATTAAAAAAAGAGACAAAAATAGGACTTTAAGTGAAGGATTCATACATGTTTTGAAGCGGCTCCTTGAAAAAAGATGGTTTGGAACCAACTTTTTGCGGAAGAAGGCTATAGATGAATTAGGTCGCGAAGAGATCCACTAACTGCGACCTTAACACGACATTCAATAGGGTGTCAGATAACTACTACAGATATCTAGAACATTTACACGACAGCTCTATAATGGGTCAGATAACTTACTAAGTAGAGGATTTACATGAAAGCTATAGATTAAACTAAGCTATAGACCTATAGCTTATAGAATGACCGATTATGAAAACAAGCAGATCTTTAACTCTCCTTCCTCAAAATAAATCTGAAATAACTTCATTAATTCTTAACATTATTAAAACTTTCAAACCTCTTGTATCGAATAAGCTGCTTAAAAAATAAATGCTATAAGGGAAATGGATATAAAATCCATTAAGGAAAAAACTAGAGGGTTTAAAACAAGGTATCTGGGTAAGTTTTAACAAAAGCAGGGAACTCTTTAATAGTTAGAGCCACCCTGGTGAAGATATTAAACATCTACTAAAGGCAAAGTACCAACAGATGACTCCTAGGCCACTAACCCAACTCTGTACTTTCCACAGGTCGTTACAAACCAAGGGCTCGGAGCAACTATAAACTGTAACTATGGAGGCAGTACCCGTTTAAAATTCTAATCTACTTCTAGCTCGAGGCGCAACAACCTCTCCTTTCAACAGGAGGGCAACGCAGACAGACCAGAGAATCAACTTTGTCGGGGCCTGTAAGGGCCTCTAAGACATTTAGTAGGATTACAAAGGATCAAGTTTAAAGTGAATGAAGGGAGGCCCTTCCTTTGAAAATTAGGAGCTCGCCACAGAGTTTAGGAAGAGAAAGGGAGAACGATTAGTACCTTGGGCAAACCCACAGGAATTACACTGAGAGCTTAGACCTACAAACAAGAAGCGGAACATAAAAACTCAAGGAAAACCTAATTACTATTTGAAAATTATATGCTTTGAATAAATTAAACCAATTTTCTTTGTAAGATCTGTAAAAATAAGAGAAAATGTGAGATAAGGATCAGAAATAATTGACAAGGTTGGCAATTCTATAGCATCAACGTCCCTCATTGCCAGGTTATATTACGTTCCGCGTAACAACGATGCCTCATCCCTGGATTTCTATTAATTTAATAATTATTGCTACCTCAACGCCATCATAATCAAGAATATACATATAAATAAAAAGCCATCCAATCCATCTGCCATGCAATGTTTAAGAGTAGTTAGGAAAACGTTTTTGACAACCCATTGTTAAAGCAAAAATTTGTATTAAATATTAGAGCGTCGATGGAGGTCATTTTAAAGGATTGTCATCTTGAAGATCAAAGAAATTGTAGATGCAATTTCTTTGATCTTCCATCGTTAAAATATTTGTTCATTTATCAAAACAACTAGACTATATAAGACGACTATAAATACCGATGCAAGAAATAAGATTTAAATTAATATAAGAAAGGTTTATACATTTGGTCGGTCACTAACGTCGCCTCACATAATGCCTTCATAAAAGCGGAAACTGCTTTGATAGTAAACAACCATTTTACGTTTAGAAACAGTTGTAATACCAACTTTGGCTATAATTAAATTCCAGGTCACCGCGTGGTGATTATGTCTTGATGGGGTTTGTAGATCCTGATTTTTCGAGCCTATTGTTAGAAGCATCTGATGGAACGACTTTGTGATATCGACCGCCATTGTGAATATTGCCATTAAGATCCATATTTTAGTAAGTCTATCTAGTTCGAATATAGTGTGATTAAAGAACGCCGTTTAAGGTCTGTATTTTACTGAGACGAATCTAAGATATTCTACCAAAGAAGAACGATAACATAATTATTTAATCCTTATATCCCATTTTCCATTTCATCTCATTCACATTCAACAAATCTCGCGGATCTTAATCAGAGTCAGAATATGTAAAACAATATTCTTCAAAAAACTCTCACTAGTTGTACTAAATGGTATATGAAATAGATGGCAGGTGGTATAAATATGATAACCATCGACTAATTCAAACTCATCTAAGTATGAAATTTACGTTGGTAGACTGCAAATAGAAGCAGGATGTTGTTTTACAAACAACTTCAAAGCATCATTATATAATGATTTCACTAAAACTTACAACGACATCTCTGGTTTTCTTCAAAAACCTAAGTAAAAAGAAGCAAAACAACAAAGATAAGAGGAAAAACTCCACGAAGAGAATTGAAAGCCAACACTAACAAGGCTCCGAGTTAACTCGGACACTCCTCAACTTACTAAGTTTTGTACTTAACTTGTTTTGTAAGGAATCGGGTAGAAAGGAGACAAGTATCAGGTAGGAAGGAGTTACCTCAGGTTGTCTCATAATATTGTAACTAAGCACTAAGCACTGGACTTTACTTAACTATACTTTAGATAAGAATACTTCATTCTCTTTATATACTTTGATACTTTAAGACTTATTGCAAACTTATAATAACTTAGTTCTTTTGTTGTTAACTTCGAAAGAACTTTGAAGAACATCTTAGTTCTCTATTCCATCATACCTTACCTTTTACGGCTTAATACGGTTCATTTACAAACAAGCTTGCTTATTACCTGCATAAAGTATTGCAATATATACATCAGAATGTTTGACTTGAGATAGTAAATAGATGTATGTTGGTAGCGTCATTTCCTATGTAGATGCTTGTATTTAGTAGCTGTTAAGTTGATTTTTGTTTTTAACCAGTTTAGGGGTGAAGTTGATAGTAATTGCTTGATAATCAAAGTATTGCTGCGTTGTATTGTTATCATTGTAGTTGTTCTTATCATTTAGTCGTTGTAAAGCCAATAATCATCAGGGAGAGAGAGGTCTGGCCCTCGAGTCAGTTCCCACGCCAGTTGGGATCAGTGCCAATATTTCGCTGGCAAACGACGGTGCCAGTTAATGCTTCTAACATTTCCTTACCCTAATTCTCTATACTCTCACAGTATTTCTCTTAGTTAGCAGTACAGCTTATTATTTTCACGACTAAAAATTAAATTGCGCATACAATCACACATTCATACACACACACACACACATATATATATATACAGGGTGTTCCAAAAGACTCCCCCCCCCCCCCCCCCTTAACTTTTAAACCAAGTTTCATTAATTTATCTTAAACAAATTAATGAAACTTGGGGGATCTCTACCATGCAAAGGGATGTTTGTTTTTATGCAATCGCCCACTAGGGGCAACCACCCACTTTGCCCCCAGGCCACCCAACTTCAAAATTTCAAATTGGAGTGTATATTTTTGATAGCATATTTGGATTCTACGGTGAAAAATAATAAACTTTAACTTGAAACTATTTTTTCTATCTCTCCAATATTTTGCCCCCTATAAGGGTCGATCATATAGCTTCCGTTTTCGTCCGTTCCGATTAAGGGTATAAGTCTTTGCCCCCTATAAGGGGGCAAGGATAGCAAAATAACCCTTCCGAAATAGTAAGAAAATAATACTTAGATCGTTATAAAATCTTAACGGTTTTGAAATAAAGTAATGGAACTAGGGGGATCTGTACCATGTAAAGGGAAGTGTGTATTCATCTACTCACGTACTAGGGGCAACCACCATTTTGCCCCCAGGCGCTAAAATCTACCATTTTCATATATTTGTCCCCTATAGAGGGCAAAATATTGGAGATAGAAAAAAAGTTTGAAGTAAAATATTTTTATTTTTCGCTGTAGAATTTAAATCTGCTATCAAAAATATACTCTCTAAGTTAAATTTTGAAGTTAGGTGGCCTGGGGGCAAAATGTTTGGTTGCCCCTACTGCGCGATTGCATGAAAACAAACTTCCTTTTACATGGTACGGATCCCTTAAGTCTCATTAATTTATCTCTAACCGTTTAGATTTTTCAACGTATTATCGAAAGGGTTATTTTGTTATCTTTGCCCCCCTGTAGGGGGCAAAATATTGGAGATAGAAGAAATAGTTTCAAGTAAAAGTTTATTATTTTTCACCGTAGAATCCAAATATGCTATCAGAAATATACATGCCAATTTGAAATTTCGAAGTTGGGTGGCCCAGGGGCAAAGTGGGTGGTTGCCCCTAGTGGGCGATTGCATGAAAACAAACTTCCCTTTGCCTGGTAGAGATCCCCCAAGATTCATTAATTTATCTCAAACCGTTCAAAAGTTAAGAAGGGGGGGGGGAGACTTTTGAACCACCCTGTATATATATACAGGGTGTCCCAACTTAAGTCTGCCAAAAAGAAGGGGCATATAGAGGACCCTAAAAGGAGTCAAAAATGTTATATTAACCTATGTCCTTTCGGGCTTCGTTTTTGACTGGCGCCAATTTTAAAAATTTTGGGCTAAGCTAATTTTTTTACACTTAAACAAGTGTATCTCGAGAACAAAGCGGGATAGCTCATCATTTTAGGTATCGTTGAAAACCTAAAAACATTTGCTAAAGGAAATGTTATTATCAATTATCATTTATTTTTATTCCTTCAAGTTCAAATTTAGCTCAAAATGTCTTTTTTTTAAAAAAATCAAAAAATAAAGACATTTTTGACGGCCCATGGTGCTTAAACTAGTTACATCTTGAATTGTCCAGGCAATGGAAAAACTTCTTTATTTAATAACCTTTTCATGTATACCCATATCATTGTATGTTAAAAAGGATATTTTTTACGTTACAGGCCCATTTATTGAAAAAAACTATTGTAAACATGAGAAAAAATTACTTTTTATTTAATATCTCCTCTTTTGAACGGTATAATCATTTGACTCGACTTAATCATAATCACTTTCAAAGTAAATGTGTGATGAAATAACTATTGTTGACGATTTCTAGTAGCCTGGAGTATGACCAATAACAGGGGGGGGGGGCACCTCTCCCTCTTGTAAATAAGTATACAAAATTTAAAATTAAGGCTGAAAACTGCTTTTTTTACTTTAAATCAAATTACAATTATCATTAACTTCGGGAGACATACAGAGAAAGATAGACCCCAGCATCGGGACCCCAGCTTGAACCACGGGCCTCCTTTTTTTATTTTATAAAAGAAAAAACAAACATTTTAGCGGAAAATTAAAATAAGGATTAACAAAAGGTAATAATAAGAAACAACATTGATAATAACAACAACATTTAAATACCAACTACTATGTGATTATGATTAAGTCGAGTTAAATGATTATACCGTTCAAAAGAGAAGAGATTAAAAAAAAAGTAATTTTTTCTCAAATTTACATTCGTTTTTTTCAACAAATGTGCTTATAGCGTAAAAAATTTCCTATTTAACATACGGTATAATCATTTGACTAAACTAATCATAATCACTTTCAAAGTAAATTGGTATTTCAAAGTAGTTAGTATTTAAATGATGTTGTTATTATTAATGTTCTTTGTTATTATTACCTTTTGTTAATCCATATTTAAATAATCTAAAATGTTTGCTGTTTCTTTTATAAAATAAAATTGTTTGTTAAAAATGTAGTTATTTTTTTTTTTTTTTGTTATGTACTTAAAAAAATTTAAACCTCCAAACTCTTTATATAAAAAAATAAAAAAATAAAAATCAGTTTTCAGCTTTAAATTTAGGTTTCATGCTTTTGTATACTTATTTACAAAAGGGAGAGGTGCCCCCCCCCCCCCCCCCCACTGTTATTGGTCATACTCCAGGCTACTAGAAATAGTCAACAATAGTTATTTCATCACACATTTACTTTGAAAGTGATTATGATTAAGTCGAGTCAAATGATTATACCGTTCAAAAGAGGAGATATTTAATAAAAAGTAATTTTTCCTCATGTTTACATTAGTTTTTTTCAATAAATGGGCCTGTAACGTAAAAAATTTACTTTTTAACATACAATGATATGGGTATCCATGAAAAGGTTATTAAATAAAGAAGTTTTTCCATTGCCTGGACAATTCAAGATGTAACTAGTTTAAGCACCATGGGCCGTCAAAAATTTCTTTATTTTTCGATTTTTTAAAAATATGACATTTTGAGCTAAATTTGAACTAGAAGGAATAAAAATAAATGATAATTGATAATAACATTTCCTTTAGCAAATGTATTTAGGTTTTCAACATTACCTAAAATGATGAGCTATCCCGCTTTGTTCTCGATACACTTGTTTAAGTGTAAAAAAATAAGCTTAGCCCAAAATTTTTAAAAATGGCGCTAGGCAGAAAACGAAGCCCGAAAGGACATAGGTTAATATAACATTTTTGACTCCTTTTAGGGTCCCCTATATGCCCCTTCTTTTTGGCAGACTTAAGTTGGGACACCCTGTATATTTATATATACAGGGTGGTTCAAAAGGCTCAGGGTGGTTCAAATATATATATATATATATATATATATATATATATATATATATATATATATATATATATATATATATATATATATATATATATATATATATATATATATATATATATATATATATATATATATATATATATATATACAGAAAACAAACAAAACTCAGGTTTCGGTCACAAAAATCGTCTCTATGTTACAATCCCGACGTTTCGGTTTTTACTTAAAACCTTCTTCAGGGGCCTAAAAGAAGCTATACGACCGTTCTAAAGAACAAAACAAATAATGTCTCCAATTTCGAAAATTCCAAGACACAAATCCGTTTCAGAAATCAGGGAACAATTTTGGTTCCACGTCTGACTGTCTATCTGTCACTAAATATTTCTTAAAAAACTAGTCGTTCGATTTTATTGAAATTTGGGTAATAGGTCAAAATTAGCCGGTTGTTGGTCCCCTATAATTTTCAACCTACTGCTGGTGAAATATCAAATCCCAGAAAACTTAGATTCAGTTTTGAGAGGATGAGTAAACAGTACAATCCTCTTTCCTCTAATAGCATAATGTTGTGTTGATCGGCGTGTATAAAGAAAAGAAAATACTTTGCGAATTTAAAATTATATTTACTTCATACAAATAATATTTTGTTAGTGAAGGGAAAATAAAAATGTTGATTTCAACTGGGCTTATCAAATACATATGTATATATTTTCTTGTCAAGGTGGCGATTTTTATTCAGCAGTGAGAATTTCGATATATATATAATACATTGGCAAAAAACATTGAAATAATACTGGACATCTGCAGTTGTTCCCTCTAAAATTAATCTGATTTAAATTTTTAGTAATACAGAGGAGTTTTCTACAGTATAATAAGTTTGATCCCCCTCGTGTATTATTTGTCTAATGGAGTGGAATCACGTGGAATATTGAGGGGGGGGGGGGGGACGGGATTGATTTAGGCCGACGGGATTCCCTCTTCCTTGTTCAATCCTTCCCACCCGCACTAAATTCCCAATCTTTTCCCCAGAAAAAAAAGAAAACTGATTTATTTATCACTTCTCCCTCCCCCTTCCTGTGTTTTATGTATTTTATTTATTTATGTATTTTATTCTATTTATATTCTCTTTCCTACTGTTTTTCTGGTCTTTTTATCAATTTTAGCTCCCTTTGCTTTTTTTTTAGGGGCCTTTAAAAAAATTCCGTAAAAGATTTTTTCGTTTTCTAAGTCTCCATGTTGAATAATTTAGCTAACCTTGTATTCTTCTACTCAAATTTGCATATATATATATATATATATATATATATATATATATATATATATATATATATATATATATATATATATATATATATATATATATATATATCAGAAATCTAATACCGTGTTTTTGCACACTGCAATTAGGTATACAATTTGTGTTAGTGGGATACACCAAGGGACGAGACACATATGAACTGTTCCAACATCAGATTTTAAGTCACAAAGATGTTGGCTCGGCATTACGCTATGTCCTGCATCGTTTCGTCGCGCCCGACTCATCAGAGGCCCGACGATGCTTACCCAACTCTGGACCTATACCCAATTAAGAAGATCAGATATAGGGCTTTATCAGAGGCGAGCGTGCTCTCACATGTGGCACATCCCTTGGTGTCTTTCACTAACACATATTTTATACCTTATTGCAAAAACACGGTATTACATTGCTGATGAGTTTTGCCAGCCAAGCAAGAATGGCGGTGTGAGAGCACGCTCGTCTGATAAACCCCTATATCTGATCTTCTTGATTGGGTATAGGTCCAGAGTTGGGTAAGCATCGTCGGGCCTCTGATGAGTCGGACGCGACGAAACGATGCAGGACATGGCGTAATGCCGAGCCAACATCTTTGTGACGTAATGTCTGATGTTGGAACAGTTCCTATGTGTCACGCTTGCGTGGCACACCCCTTAGTGTCTCTCACTAACACAAATGATAAATAATATATATATATATATATATATATATATATATATATATATATATATATATATATATATATATATATATATATATATACATGAACAGTGAAAACTGGTTTCAGAAAAAAATCCACCTCTGCAGGTTTCCAGCTGACATGTTCCAAAATATATAATGATTTTGTTGAAAATCGAAAAATACCGGCAATCAATTTAGAGGCATAAAAAAGTTTATAAGGCTCCACGCCTCTGCACAAACAACATTTTTTAATAACAACTTTTTTCAAATCAAGGGACCTTAAAACGTGTAATTTTCGGGCGTATTAAACTTTCTCTCTACACTACATGCATGAAAAAGTAAAAACCCGTATTTGAGTATGATATTGTTTGATATATACATATACAATATGAAGTTATGCAATCCCTATAAGCTCTTTTAGAGATATTTCATTTAATCTAGAATCTAACTTTTCAGAGGATTGAAATACATAATTTAGTAGCAGAGAAACTGACGCTTGACCCTGACATAGAAATCTTGAATTTAATTTTTATTGTTAACACAATTATTGTTCTTGATTATGAAATCCCCCAAGCAAAATGTTTCACAGATATTATAAGGTGAATTTATAATCTCTTTTGTGCTAAAATAATTTAAATACAAATGTACATGGTAAAAGGGAAATTTGAATTATGGAAAACCGAAAATGAAATATTTCATTTACGGTCCAATTAATTTAAAATTTGCGGGTATTTAGACGAAGGATTGTGGAGTGTAAATCGACAAAGCGTTAAATAATTCTATTCAGAGGCAAGGGGTGTCAGGGAAATGTATAAAAAATGGGTATTAATATTTTGGGGGATTTTGGATGTATGATTAAAATGCCGTAAAAAATGTCTGCATGGAAGAGAGCATGTTAGAGGTTATTTTGCATGTAGACTAGCGCGGTGGAAGGCACTGGCTTTTGGCAGGTTTTTAGGTTTTGTAGTGAAACGTCTGTTTGTCTTGTCTGGGGATGCGCCGTTTGAATTTCCCTCTCCACTCCCAGGATTCGTCCGAGAGAACTCCCATTGTTCTACCAAACTCATGGACGGTTTCTGATGTCATTGTTCTCCTGAACAGCCCAGGGGACCATGGCATACGAGGGGGGTTTTACCCCTTTGTTTGCCTTCAACCTAGGACAAGGGAGTGGGGATGGGTAGGGTATCAGAAGGACGCTATCTCGGTTTTCAGAGGGACAAAAAGACCACCGGTTCTAAAACGTTGGTAAGGGGGGTGGGTAGTAGGGGGTTTGAATCCACTCCCGGAAGAATTTCAGGGGTGGTAACCCCCTCTGTATCTGTCCTTTCAATGAACATTTTACCCACTTTTTCCAAACAGTTTCTCTCTCACTCACAACCACAAGCCAAAAGATATATGAGAAACAAAATAGTCAGAAAGACGAGAAACGAGCCAAAATTGTACTTGAATTCATTCAACAGTTCTTTTTACCATTACAACTTATATACACAATAAAACCCATTTTTCAACCTTCATTTTTTACCCCTTTTTTTTATTTTAGGAGAGCGTGGGAAGATAATAGAACATTATACTTACATACACTCTCTCTGTCATACACACACACACACATACGTATATAATATATATATATATATATATATATATATATATATATATATATATATATATATATATATATAAATATATATATATGTCTATTGTTAATTTTTTCACACGTTGAAATTAACACCTATTAATCGAGATAATTAAGTAAATCATGGATAGTTAGGTTCAATGTTATTATCTTAATTTCTTGTTATCATGAGAAGTTTCGACCCCTATAAGAACCTCCCTTATATAAGACTAAGTAAGTTAGTATTACCTAATTAATTTCTTGTTATCATGAGAAGTTTCGACCCCTATAAGAACCTCCCTAATATAAGACTCCTCTTTTATAAGATCAACTTCGTTTCTATTTATATTCTGAAATACGTTAAGAAACTTGAGATTTTGTGAGTCACATTTTAGCTCACAAATGGACTGAGCCCGAATTTCGTCGTTCTGCGACCAGTGGTTCAATTAGGCCAAAACTCAATGATTGAGTTCGCGTATGGGGTGTTGGTATTGTTAAACAAATTTAAGGTTACCGTCTCTTGTTAGGTTCTCACTGGAGAACAATCTGCTGGGGTTCCCCTCTCCATTGAAACGGAGGGAGAGGGCGCCTAATTCGAAAACCCCGAATTTCGGGTGATCCCCAAACCGCAATAAGTTTTTACCAGGGAAATATTTGGTAGAATAAATACTGTCTTTTTTAGGGTTTCGTTGGTAAAGCCAAAAAAAGAAACCCTTATAGTTTTGTTCCTTTGTCTGTCTGTCTGTCACTCTGTACGGTTCCAATAACATTTGAAAAAAAAGAGATAAAAACATGAAACTTTCCAATATTAAAGATCGTTTTGACGCGCACACAGAAAATATAGCGAACTCAAAAATATCAGCTGTTCAAATCCAAAACGGCGGATAACTCACGTCATGCAAAAAAAAAAAATGTTTTTTAAAATTTTGAGTGGGGTATCAAATGAAAGGTATTGAAGAGTAGATTACAAGAATATATAACACTTGTGGAAAGCGTTTAATTTTCCCCACAATATTGTCAAAAAACATCATAATTTTGCGAGTGTCCCCCCCCCCCCTAAAACTATATTTCCGCTGTTACTAAAAATATAAAAAAATATGAGAAATGTGCGGTCGGATGGGCCAAAGAAAAATTAATAATAGCAACTTGGTCGGATTAACTGGGAATCCAAGATGGCGGCTAATTGCTGTCACGGGGGCAAAAATATTTTTTTTAAATTTTGAGTGAGGTATCAAATGAAAGGTATTGAAGAGTAGATTACAAAAATATATAACACTTGTGGAAAGGGTTTAAATTTCTACGCCATTGTCAAAAAACATCAAAATCTGCCCCCTCCCCTTTACTAATTTCATGTTTACAACACCAACGAAACCCTTTTTACGTGAGACTTCACGCACTACCAATTTATAAATGTTTGATATATAAAAAAAAAAAAAATCGGTCCGAGACAAACATTCTCATATATGAGTTCATTATTACTTAGCCCCGTTTTTTTTCATTTATTAGTTTTCTTATTCGGTATTTTAATTATTATTGAACATTATATCAAAATTTATCATAAAAATAACTTCTCTTTGGCGGGAAGTCGAACCAGTCCTTTCTCCATCAGCGTTTAAAGCTATTTTTTTTTATAATTAGATTTCCCCCTGGAAAACAGCTTATATTGTTAGATTCGTAGGTAATGGGGTTAAGATAATTTGATTATAGTTTGATTTTTTAAAACATATTTTTAATTCTTATACAGAAACCAATAGCTACAATAATCTATTATGAAATTTTAGAATATATATATATATATATATATATATATATATATATATATATATATATATATATATATATATATATATATATATATATATATATATATATATATATTCCAAACTGTTGACAATAGCCACCTAGGTTAGAGTAAAATAATTTTTTCCGTGGTAGGCTGTGAAATAGTAACTTTAGAGCCTAAAAAACATAGCTAAAATCCATTTTTTCATTACGTGGACTTAAAAAATCTTTTCATTACTCCTAGCTGTAAAGAAAAAATCTTTTACGTCCTAGGCACTAAAAGATTTTTTCTTTACGGCGGGTAGTTGTCAAAACTTCCGTTAGTAGTGCTGCAGTCTTTGTAGAAATGCTTCTAGTACGATAAAAATCCGCTAGATGTCAATGCGTTTTATTTATCTTTTCTTATAGTGTAACCTCATTTTAAGGTTTCTTTTTTTAAGTCTTAAGTATGTACTAATATTTGTTATTATTATATATTGATTAGTGATTAATATTTAATGTTTTTTCATTGTCTGCTACCTCGGAAAAAATAGCATATGCTACGCGACTGTGAAGTGTTTTTTCTTTACCTTGGCAATATTTACTGTCTCGCTTCGCTCGACAGTAAATGTGATTGCCGCGGTAAAGAAAAAACTCACTTCACAGCCTTGTAACATAATATACTATTTTAGCAACAACAGGATGAAATAGGATTTTTCTAGTCAGCCTGAAGATGACCCAAAGAGGGGGGTCGAAATATATCGTTAGATTCGTATTTAAATGGACTAAATTTTAGAATTTTTTTAATCAAAATCGTCGAAACCATTTTAGAGAAATAATTTTTTTCACGTTTTTTCAGAGTGTTTGGGGGGGTAACGACGCCAAATTTAGAGCTCAAATTCATTTCTCGATTTCACCTCGGGGTATTTCTGAAAGTGTATTTCAAATTTCATCAAAATCGGCCCAGTAGTTTAGGCTCCAGTCGTCTGCACGGACGGACGACGGACAGATATGTTTTGAAAACCACTTTTTTGGACTCAAAGGAGCTCAAAACGAGTAGAATTTTTGCGCCATTACAATACTTTCTCTTTATATAAGAAAGTTAATAGGGTATGTGGCCCGGACAGCTGGGTCAAAACCAAAAAAGTTTAATTTTTTCACACATATATATATATATATATTTAGAGGTCTACCCAGGGAGTATAACAGAAAGCGAGTAAAAGTCGTGAAAAAACGTTTTTCTAGGTTTCGGTGATGGTTTTTAGGAAAAAATATTCAGGGTCAGTATGAGATGAGAGGTGGCGGTAAAGGATTTACCCTTTGTACGCGTCCCAAACTAAGGAATTTCCCGATGAGACTCTGTGTAGTTAGGGCACACGTATCTACCAGGATCCGTGGGAGGGAAAAAATATCTAGCGATACTTTTTAATTTCTTGCCGCTTTTGTCCACGAATATCTGGACAAAATTAAATTGGGGGGGGGGGGCAAGGAATGTCTGGCATTTCGTTTTTTGACTTTTTAATGTTTCAAATACGAAATTTCGTGTTGCCTTTTATTTCACCACTTTTTTCGACTTTAAACCCCCGCTTTAAGTATGCCACCAACTGCGGAGAAATTGAATTTACCCATTCACAAAATGATAATTTTCACCTGTTTTTTGCTCTACAAAGCCTTTAAAAAGTCATGAATCAAAGAGCCGAATATATGATCATGACCTAGACATTCATCATCATGGTATATCATCATGACATTATGTTTCAGGTGTCGTGTTACTGTATAGTTATTAATTTAATGACTTGTTGTGTAAAATCTGAAATAAACAAATACACAAAGTTGCATGTTGGAAAATGTCTTACAGTGAGGCGCAATATTACCTAATAATTAAATATAAAAAGCAAATGTATTAGCTTTTTTATTATAATAATACCGCTGGAGACACAAAGAAAAATATTATGGCTATAATAAAGGGGTTAACGCACTAAAAATAGTATATAAATGGTTTCCCTGCGGTATCAATAATGTGCTTCTTATCCGTGATTTCTTTATCGCTCTTATAATTATGTTAGAAGCTGTGCTTAAAGTAGTATGTATAGGATGTATTGGTTCATAATTAAGAATTCTATTACTTATCATTTATTTTCAATTCCACTTAGTGGATAAGGATACATAGATTTTTCTAATTATGGTTTTACCAAAATAGTTTAGACTGTCGTTCCTTTCACAATTTTTATTAATGATTTTACAAGTATTTTGAAGGGGAACATACGAATGAAATTTAGTTATAATTGGGATTAAAACATTCCTCAGTTAAATCCAGATTATCTTTTTTACTACGTTTTTATTAGCTTGCATTCTTGTTTGTTTGTTTGTCCGGTACAAATCTGGCAATCGATTTCTAACTAACTTCCCGAATAGCTAGACATTTGAAACTTTTAGCATAGCTCAGACACGATGACAATGCATTATTTTAATACTTTTAGCCATTTTTCAGCAGAATTTAATTAGTTTTCAGCAAATTTTGCTGTGCGGAAAGTTAGTTCGGAGAAAATCCGCAAGTTATTTTATTTGTTTTGCCATATCCAATATTAACGCAATCTTCATTTTGACGGGTCTCAAATTTGTGATAGAAAAACATTGAATGACAGCAAAACAGGAAATATCGATTATATTATTTATCGATTATATTATTTCAAATATATCGATGGCATGCTTTAGATTTGGTGTTGGGGAGATCCGTTGTACAAAGATTTATCCTTTTATAGGTTTAAGATCAGCTTTCTGGATGGTTGTCATTTATGTGAAGTAAATAAATTCGGAACTATTTTTTTTTTCACTAACATTATATATTATATAACAATAAAAATTATATTATCAACATTACATACGATTCAACAGAAAATTTAAAAACGTAATACAGTAGAGTCTCGCTAATCCGGACCCCGCTAGTCCGGACATCCGTATAATCCGGACGGGCCAAAAACTATCTACAATTTGGAACTAGGGTTATTCAGATTTATGAATTGTTGAGATTATCGGGGTTTCTGCTTTTATTGTCTATTACCATTTATAAAATTGTTCCTAGTATAGTTTACAGGTGTACATTCCAACGTTCGACACGAGGAATACCCGGTATTTCTGTTAAAAATAAACAGATTTAGAATAATTATGTAAGTAAGAAGAACATCGATAAATCTGTTTCGGTTCCATAGAAATGTAGGGCGGAAGATATAAAGGTAGAGTATTCTAGAAAATAAAATTATATATGAGATGAGGAGAGAATTTTAAGAAACTCGTAGCGGCGGTTTAACGGAGTTCCGTGAAATTTCGCCAAGCCGCTAGTGTACAATGTCTTAATTTTTTGTGAAATGATTAGGCGTTGCTCGAATTTTATTTCGGAACATAGCTTGTTTCCCTAGAAGTCTCTTCTAAACCTGCACCTGCGTAATAGATTACCATTTTAATTTAATTTATTTGATATTCGCACTGGTGACAGAACAGTCAGTCTAATAGAAGTAACAGACTAATAGAAGTATTTTTTTACGATAAAAATCTGGATTTAAATATTACTACATTCACACATCGTTTTAAAAGCGTTTCGGATCCAATTCGTTTTCAAAACGATTCCCGTTCACACAACAAAACATACAGGTGATCGAAATATATGTTTTCGAAATCTCGTATCGGTGACGTCATAAGTAAAACCTTCTTTCTTGTTACCTAATATTTCCGCGAATTTTTACATTTTATTTACAAGTTATTAAATGTTTTTACAGATTCTTTATAGTATCAACTTTTGTTTAAAAACGTTTTTGCAGTTTAAAAAAAAAGAAACGGAAGCTCACGAAAACTTAAAAGCTTCAAGAACTTAAAAAGTGGAAAAGAGTAAAATAACCTGATATCTCGATCCCCTCCGCGACCTGTTCATACGAGCGTTTTGAATTTCAATCCCCCGATCCGATCACGTATTTTTGGTGGAGCGGATCTAACCCGATACGATTCGTCGATCTCCGTTCGTACAGCGTTTTGAACTAGCGGATCACAAGCTTACTTTTAAAATTATTAAAAGAATTTTAAAATTCTTTTTAAAGAATTACAATTCTTGATGCAAATATACTGTTTATATATATTACATGTGCTGTTATCACTAGGCTTACTTTTAAAAGGTAACAATTCTATTGTTAAAGTTGTTTGTTAGGTTGTTGTTAAGTTTGTATTCTCTGTGGTTGTGGTTTCCTAGTTTTCTTTTCTTCCTCTGTAGTTCCTGAGATTTTGAACTGAAGATATCTCATCTTAGTATTCTTGTGACGACGGTTTGTTATGAATGGTCCTTCGTCCAAAATGGATTATTTTCTCTTCCTTTATCCATTTCTCTCTTGAATTTATTTCTGATTGAGTAAAATACAATTTCTTCTACTGTTCATTCTTCTTTCCATTTTCAGAACAAAATATTTTATCTCTGCAAACCTCTGATGTTTCGACATGCTATGTCAAGTATCCTTAACAAAGGATAATTTATGTGACGATATTGGAAAATTCAAAATAAATTTGGAATTTTACGTTTCAATCTATATATCAATCAATATATATATATATATATATATATATATATATATATATATATATATATATATTAGGGGTACTCGATCTTTAGTTTAACGTGCTAAACTATGGTAAGGTCAGTTAAGTTAATTTATGATTCTCCATTTTTAACAAATAACTAGTTCAACATTTAACTCGGCTTTGAGTAAGTTAAATTAAGTTTGATAATGTGAAATCGGGTTGAGATCATTGAGGAAGGAAAATAGGTGAGAAAAATATATTTCTCTAATCTAAAACCTGTCCAAATGATTCATGTGCAAGCCACTGAAAGCACCAACTGCTAAAAATTTAACTTATAACTCGCCTTCTGGTGAAGGTCCCTCGGAATCTTTAATTTCAAATATTTAATAACTCATAGTAGGTTGTTTTGACTGAGATTTTGTGGTACCACTTCATAATTATGACTAGAGATCTTAAAAAAGAAACACAACAATATTATCACCACATTTTTTTTTTTTTTTTTTTTTTTTTTTTTTAAATTGTGGTGACAATATTGTTGTATTTCTTTTTTAACCTCTCTATTCATAATTTAATAACTCGTCAAACTAAGATTATGAATGCCCCTAATATATATATATACAGGGTGTTCATTAAAGTTGGTCACAAACTTCGGGGGCTGATAGTACCCATCAAAACAAACAAAAAGTGTCTAATGATATGCCGAACATTCTTCAGTTAGCCGCTAGCCGCCATTTTGTATTTTTATAAAAAAATTAATATCTCAAAAACTACTTTAGCTATAATAACCAAACTTTGCACGCACGTTTATAATAAAACTTAAAAAAAATTGTTTGATTTGCATTAATATTCTCTATATTAATTTTTGAGTTATAGAGCATTTTATCGCAAAATTCACAAATATATCGAAACTATATATTATATACCGATATATCTCGAAAACAAAGGTCGATAGGACATGTGATATGTGATAATATAACATTTTTGGAAGAAAATTTGATATAGAGTCACACCCTGCTCTGTGTCCCTGTTGAGCTGGAACACCCTGTATATGTATATCGTATATGTAATAAATTTAATATATGATGCACGGGGATGGTCCTAGCTTTATTCGATGGTTTTGAAAGACGTGTTTTTCGATCGCGGGGTACAAACCTTACTGATTTATTTTCTTTGATGAATGAGTTACGTGGAAGGTCTTTTAAAAAGTATAAAAAATCTAAATTAAATTCCTTTTACTTCAATTTAAATTGGATTATTGCCTGAACATAATAGCCTTCGATAGAATGTAAGGCTTCGATAATTACTTGTATTTATTTTTTATTAATTATAATTCGCTCCCCTTTTGGCTAAGCTTTGCTGTTCTGATATTTTAGGTTTTCAGTCCCGTAATTAATTTACGATGCTCTCCGCATTGATTCTACCTAAACATGAGACGGGGGACCTTCCATTCACCAACCATTTCAAAACAAAATCGCATTAAATATTTTTAAAAATCCTAGTTTTTACGGACGTACACGTTTTGAAACAACTCTGAACACGATGTTTCGCACACGAAAGAAACATGCCTAACACGATTCAAAAACGATTCAAAACTTGAGTTCTATTCATCATTTAAAACAGTAAATTAGATAAATTATCTAAGTGTAAGTAAGAACATAGATTGTTAAAGATCTCCAACTATAGGGGGATGTTTCTACAGGTCATATGGAGCAATTAAGTTCATATATAGACTACAGTACAATTCTCAACAGTGAAAGAGCTATAACCAAGAGTAGTGTGTCAAAATTAATCGACCTATACCTTAAAAAATTACAATAACTCAAGAAATATGTGATAATATAAAATTTTTGGTAGCAAATTTGATATAGAGTCACCCTGCTCTGTGTCCCTGTTGAGCTGGAATACCCTGTATATAAATGATAAATTCTCGACCGTAAATATAAACAGAAACAAACAAAACTCAAGTTTCGGTCACAAAAATCATCACTATGTTACAATCCCGACGTTTCGGTTTTTACTTAAAACCTTCTTCAGGGGCCAAAAACAAACGAAATACAAAAAACCCATGAAACAAACACTCATGAGACTATTAAAACGGAAAAAACTAAAAAGCTACTACACAATAAATATTAACCTAAGACCTAAACTCACCGTAAAACCAGGCCCGTCGAGAGCCGTAGCGGGCCCCACGGCTAGACCTATAAGGGCCCCCTCTTTTTACTCGTTTTTATTCGTCATTTTGGGACTTTACACTAATAACTTGTGAATTGAATTTTTCAACTCTTATAATAAGTTCTATTTTATATTTATTGTAAGTACTACTAATAAACTCCTATTACTGATAACTGCAGACATACTACTGATAAGTAAAACAAACTCATTTTGAAGAATACAACTATTTTACCGCAGTAATGTTAAAAACCCAATTATGACTTAAATTAATATGGGTATATGAGTCATAATTATGACCTAAAATTAGACAAAATTGTTTGAAAATATTTATAATTTCTTAGTCCTCAACTAAAACACAATCTGGACACAAAAAGTCCTATAACTGTAAAATGTTGTTTACGTTCATTTACGTTTTATACAATTTTATTTTATATATTACTAGGGGGCTCTGCCCCCAACTCGCTTCGCTCGACAAACCCCCGAAAAGCGGCCGCAGCGCGGCCGCTGACTAGAATAAAGTACAGTAGAATCCCTTGTTTTCTTTTTAGGAGGGGGCTAAATTTAGGATATTTGCAAATTATCTTATCAAAAAGAGGGGTATAGAAATCAGTGGAAGGGATAAAATCTAGATATTCTCTCATAGTAAAATAATTTAAATGTTTCTTTATGGTAGTTTACAAACTTATCAAATTAAAATAACACTCCGTAGCAAAGAACGGGTATCCAGCTAGTAAAACATAAAATAATGATTTCGAAGAAAAAGTAAAACAAACAAAGAATGTAACAGAAAATAAGCGAGAAGGAAGATTAAGGGGGTGGGAATGTTACCTAGTCTATAAGATAATTCCCTCCTATTTAAAAAAAAAAAATAAAATAAAACAAAAATCTTCACTTTTTTAATAGCTTTTAATTCTAAGGAAATAACTAAACAAAAAACAATAGTTTGATTAAGAATTTAAATAAAATTACCTCTTACCATAATCGTTGTGTAATAAGATTGTTTATTATAACTAAACATAAATTATTCAATTTAACGTAATAGGTAAATAGAAAGAATCAATCTACCTTTATATCTTCGCTTCGTTTTTTCAATCCATCCTATGTATATCCTCATATTCCATTATATTCTCTAAATGCTGTTATAAATATACGTAGAATTAACTTTGAAAGATACTATCGTCGATATTACACTGAATAACAAATCGATCAATCTCCAAAGACAAGATTTCAACACAGAGCAACAAACAATGAATAACATATAAACGACATACACGAAAGATGTACTTTTCGAAAGAAAAACGTAGGTATAGATATCAAAAAGAAACATTTGAATTATAACACACTGTACAAATATAAAGACCCGCTACCCGATTTAAAATACTTTTCCTCGATTAAGAAGTGAATTTAAAGTAAGATTCGACTAAAATTACTGTTGACCTAATTAGAGAAGTAAAAACAATATGGCCGACACTCTAAAACTATGGGAAAGCGCAACATCGCAGTGACTCGCCTTTTTCAGGGCTACCACACTACCACCGTATCAAAATTAAATAATCTAAAATTTATTATAAACAATTATTTAAAATAAAATTATTATAAATAATAAGTATTCTTCATGGTAATATTATATATTAAATATGTTTTTAGTTTAACCGAAACAAAATATGTTTGTTATTTTATTTTTTAATAATTTTGTTCGCATTATTGGTTTAACCTCGTTGTACTGTGGTAAGTGAAAAAATATTTTGTTTATATAAGTTTAAATTAATAAAAGACTTAGTTTGTAAAAACAAGTTAAATCAAATGGTATTTTAAGTTGAAAGGAGAACTACAGTATATGGAGCCCCTACTATACTATACATCGTAAATCGCTACAATCGATTGTTATAATTGACGCCATATTTCAATATATCCAAATAATGTGTGATTTGCGTAATTTTACACGTTTTAACGAAAATTTGTTTGTTTTAGGTTTGAATTTAATTTTGTTAACCTTCATTTTTTTTGCCCTAGAATTTTTAATCGCCGCTCCACACCACTTCGCGGAGCGCTCATTTCTAAAGAAAAACAACCCTCCTGCATATAGACCAGGTAGAGTTCCAAATCGAAATATAAAAGAGTTTAACAGACAAGATATATCGATATATGAAGTCTTGAAAGAGGTCGATAGTGAGATAACGTGTTATCAGAAAGAGCCCATTATACTGTAGTTTAGCCGTCAAGGTATATGTGTATGTTCTATATACAAATCTACAGTTTTGGTCCGATAACGATGAAAATTTTCACACTTGACCTTCAAAGCAATGGGAAGGTCACTGTCTACATGAATTTTCGAAATTTAAATTTTGGTACACAGGGGTTCGGGTTGGGGTACAACTCAAGTGATGAATATGGGGTCAAAGTAATGAATACCCTTCATGATGCATATCGTTGAAAAGCTCTTTAAGAGTACAGTAATTGTTGTTATGTATAGTTTTGTCATATTGTCATTTAGGAGAGGGGTAAATTTGGGATATTTGCAAATTATTTTATCAAAGAGGAGGGGATATAGAAATAAGTGGGAGGGATAGAATCTAGATATTCTCGCATAGTAAAATAGTCTCTTGACGGTAGTTTGTAAACTTATCAAATTAAAATAACACTTCGTAGCGAAGCACGGGTATCCAGCTAGTATTGTAGGAAGTAGGAAACAGTGGCTGCAATAAGGGCCCCGCAGACCCCGCCGCGCGGGGGCCCTTAGAAGTGAAATAGAGGGGCCCTAAAAGTTTCCAGGGGGCCTCCAAAACCTACTACATAGTAGGAAATATGAATTTTTATGACTGAAGAAACCATTGTAGTGTCTTTCTGGCTAGCATGCCGGATTTTTCAACCATGCATGGTTGAAAATGAACGGTGGTGTATTTAATATTTTTTCAACTTTGGATATGTCCAAATAAAACTGAACAAATCATTAACCATTGATTTTGTTGACTGCTTGGTATGGATCACTCAAGTTTCTAATCACACTGTCAATTAAAACATAAAAAACTTCAACGTTGAAGCGATTTTTTGGATTCTCTGTGGATTTTTACCCATCGGGATACGGCTTAGTAATTTTTCGCTTCTCAGTCTCGGTACCGGGAAATTCTCTCTCAAACTTAATCACCACACCTGGCTGACAACTTTAATGTTAACTAATATTATTTTTAATTATTATTACGAATATAATTATTTTATATTTCAATAATAAATATTGGCGTGATTGGGTGTTCAGGGCTTGAGAAGCGGGGCCCTTTAGGGGAGGTCCGGGCCCCCCGGCATCAGCCGTACCTGCCGCCCCCTCTCGACAGGCCTGCGTAAAACATCTAAACAACGACTGAAAAATTCTCACGCGTCAACACCTATATATACGGAGGAAAACCACAGCCTCCTTAATAAAAAACTTTCTTTTTTTTTGCTTTTTAGGGTCCGTAGGCAAAACCAAGGACCCTTATATTTTCCTACGTGTGTCTGTCCGTCCGTCCTCTCGCGTGCTCTCATGGCTACACCTTTCGTCCGATCACTGTGAAATTTGGCATGTATGTGTCTTGTACCTACCCACATATTTTAAAAATATAGCGACTTAAAAAAGATATTTTTCAAAAAAATTAGGGTAAAAAAACTTAAGGGTTAAATTTTTGTAATTTTTTTTCGACACCGTGAGGGGTATCATAAGAAAGGGTACGTCGAGCTGATTACAAAAATATATAATTCTTTGGATATAACTTTGATAGGGCGAGCGTAGGCAAGTTTGAAGTGGGTGGGAAACGTGTCCCCCCCTTCTATCTCGCTTATGTGAAGTGCAAAAAATCTGAAAAAATTCCTGAACATTCTTCGACCAAAAGTAAAGATACCACTTTTTGGAAATTTCGAAAAAAACATTATTTTATTTTTTATTGACAAAATACGTTTTCTTATAACTATGGTCTTTTCCATGTATTTATATGGTTGTAGTCCGGTTCAGTGGCAAAAAAAACTTTATCAGAGTGTGCTTTGAGAATATCAGACCCTTACAATGGTTCAAAGTAAGCTTTTTAGCATTTTTTAAAAAAAACTATACACTTTACAGTTAAACACTATATAGTATGGCCTACGGACCCTCGCTGTGTGCTGACTAGCACACACTTGACCTGTTTATTTTAATAATAATAACAGTCTTTGTAATAAACATAATAAAAATTCTCCTCCCCCCCGGTATTCCTAAAATTATAGACATGGAAAAGGGCCAAAGCTAAGTACCTAAGATTTACAGGAGTAAACAAGTATCCTAGACAGTCTGTGGACTGGCTTTAGAGGGGACCAACCTGGCATTCACCTAGTAGTAAATTGAGGGAAACCACAAAAAACCTCAATTAGGACGGGCGGACCCGGGTCCTTCCAATAAAACATTCTAAAAACCAGAACATCTATTGGCAGTTATAGAAATCGTTTGTGGGCTTGATCTAGGGAAAGAAACTGAGTATTGTAATCTGCAGAAGAAGATATAAGACCACAACAATTTGTAAAAATCAACATAATAATTAGCAAAGCCATGGGAAGGCAGGGAGAAAAGAAAAATAAACATTACAACAATCCAGAATATATCACATTCAAATTCTCAATATCACTCCAAAAATTTAGACACGTTCATAGTGATGATTTTTGTGACCGAAACCTGAGTTTTGTTTGTTTCTGTACACACACACACACATATATAAATATATATATATATATATATATATATATATATATATATATATATATATATATATATATATAATATAAGTGGCAATGTCCTGATTGACTGACTGACTGAGATAGAATCAACGCACAGCAAAATCTGCTTAACCGAGAGACTTGAAATTTTGAGGATATACTCGGTTCATATCATAGGCATCCACTAAGAAAGGATTTTGCGAAATTTTTATTTTTGTACCCAGGGGTACGGGGTACAAATGTCAAAGTAATGAATACTTTTAATGATGCATATCGTTGAAAAGCTCTTTAAAAGTACAGTAATTGTTGTTATGCACAGTTTTGTCATATTTTCATTTAGGAGGGGGTGAAATGGAAAAATATGTATAACTACATCTTTTATAAATGAAGAGTGTCTATGAGTGTCTTTTATCTTATATAAATGAAGTGTCTATGAGTGTACTGCTTACATGAGATTATAAAGTTAATATGTTGGTACACAGGAGTACGGGGTACAAATGCCAAAGTAATTGATAGGTACCCTTTATGATGCATATCATTGAAAGGCTCTTTAAGAGAAAAGTAATTGTAATGTACATTTTTGTCATTATTTTCATTTAGGAGAGGGGTAAAAAGGAAATGCCAACGTAAGTGTGTATGCGCGCGCGCGCGAACGGGCGCGTGTGTGTGTGTTCTTTATTCAAATCTACCGTTTTATTCCGATTTCAATGAAAATTTGCACATTTGACCTTCAAAGCAAGGGGAAAAGGGGAAGGTCACTGACTTCATGCATTTTCGAAATTTTGATTTTGGTACACAGGGGTACGAGGTACAAATGTCAAAGTAATGAAATCCCTTCACGATGCATACCGTTGAAAAGCTCTTTAAGAGTGCTGTACAATTATTGTTATGTACATTTAGGGGGGTAAAATGGAAAAATATATCTATATCTATGTATAAAAAATTAATAATTGTTGTGTCTGTACTGTACATTTATCCGATTGGGCTAAAATTTTGTATTTATTCATTTATTTTATTATTATTATTATTATTATTATTTTTAAAATACCTTTATTGAATAAAACATATTAATACATAAATAATATTTTAGTACATCAATTTATCTATTTTATTGATTTTACATTTTAGCTGAACATAAGGTTATCTCTCCACTAGAGAACAAGGAGGCCCAAGCTGTGGAGAGAGAATATGGGGTATTTCCATTGAATGAGTAGTCCTGACAACGAATTTAAGTTTAGAAAATTTTATATTTGTCTGTCTGTGCGTCAATCATTTCCAAATGGCTGAATAGATGTTGGAGGTTCTTGGGTACAATGTTAAGCTTAATTCTGCTGCTGTTTATCTGTTTAGCTTAATTAGCTGAGAACGGGGGGGTACAGAAGGAAAATACCACTGCTTTTCCTTTTTAAAAATTTAGTCGAAATGAATTACTAATTTGGGGTATTAGCAAATTATCTTATCAAAGGGGAGGGGGTAGAAATATGGGGTAGGGATAGAATCTAGATATTCTCGCTTTGAAAAATAATTTAAATGTTTCTTGATGTTAGTTTATAAATCCATTAAATTGAAAATAAAACACCCCGTAGCGAAGCACGGGTATTCAGCTAGTATATATATAAATATAAAAGTACTTTTGTGTATTTTAAATACTCATAAATTAAATTCCCTTCCCTTAACTAATTTTATAAACAATCTTTACTTACTAATATTACTAAGATATTCTATATTCTGTCCTTGTCATTATGATACTTTTTTCCAGAATTAACATAATGAAGTCCAACTTTAGACTAATAATAATATGACAATTTAATATGACGAGTCAGCTTTAACAAGGGTATAAACAATATTTAAATATTCATTATTTGAATGTATCGAGACAAATTTCATTTTGCTGCCTAGTTACATAAATAACTATTAAGCATTCTCCTTCGACCTTTATACAGCTAAATATCTCAAAACTAATACACTAAACTAATCCATGGTTTTAATTATTGGTCTGAGTTTAACCACTTCGTATTTGTGTATATTTCTCTGATACAGATGATAAATCATCATCATTATTGATCATCAATGATGATCAATTATAATGGGCTAGACGATAGCCACAATGATTTGGTCGGAACATTAACAGAGTTCCAATTCTGGGTTAGATTTCCTAATGGGTTAGGCATATCCCACACTAATGACTGCATCGATTCGTAAACAGGCTAATGAATTATAACTGTATGGACTTGTGGACGTTAAGCAAACCAATAAATATGCGATATTTATTTAACATTGAATCGATTTATCAAGTATAGTTATGCTTTGAATTGCTCATAAACATAAGAAGATTATAATTTCAAAAACAACCACAGATATATAAATATATCATCAGTGGATGTAGTTAAAATTTAATAAGTACATATATACATTATACATACATAGGTACACACACAAAAGGGTATTATTTACCTTAAAGCATGCACAGCCCTTGACCATTCCCAGGAGGACGAAAACCAACTTTAACCAAGCCCGTCTGTACTGGTCAGCGCGTCAATGGTGGTCAATGGTGGATCAAATGGCTCAACAGCCAAGAGTGGGCGTTGGCTAGTAAGTAAGTACAAAAGGGTATTAAAATTTAAAGATTTTTTTTTCTCTATAGCTCCTGTAATTTTTGAGATATTTAGTTCAAATTTGGAATATAGGTTACGTTGTCCTCATTGGACATGCCAAATGGCCAAGAGAAACTACAGGAAGATATTGTTTCAATGGTAATGCCCCCTTTTCTCCTCTGAATTTTTTTAATGTGCGCCGCTGGTAGATTATACAAAATGAATTTTCTATTCTGTTTAGAAATTTTTTGGTCTCTTGTATAGTTTTGTCGTATCTTTCACCATTATAGAAAAAAAATTACCTAATAAAAAAAAAGAAGATTTTTTATAATTAGCTCGTAAAATATTAATATGTTTAGTAGTTTTTGTAAAAATCTCACTTCACAGCCTTGTAACATAATATACTATTAATTAATCTTGAAGTATCTTTTTCCACGTTTTTTCACTCATTACGCTCTTAGTACGCTAAGCGTCATCACATTCTGTATAGCATAAACCAATCAGTGGCAGTAAAGTGTAAAAAGAATAGGTATATGAATACTATATTAGATAAGGATATGAAAATATTAACTTTTTTGTACAAATAATGCTAAGATAAGAAAAGATGCGATTAAAAAATTTCCTAATTAGTGGAATCTGAAGAAATATAAGTAACATGATCGATCTATTATTATTATTTTATTTTTTTTATTATCTTAGTTCTTTTGACTATGTATTTAATTTTAACAATAGATTTTTAAGCTCACCACAATTTATAAATAAAATAATATTAAACGTAGAATAATGCATATTTATGTAACGATATCGGATAACATAAAATTTTTGGAGGTGATAATTGTGAAGCTGCACAGAAAAAACTCAAAAAGTTAAAGAACTCAACATTGAAGGTTAACCATTGCAAGACTACGAAACGAAACACTGAGTTCTCCGCAACAGATTACATAAAGAAGAAAAAAACAAATATGATAAAGTAAAAAGCGTGGAGAAAGGCTTTTTACTTTCTCATATGAAGAAAAAGAATTGTGATGGCGCGAAAATTCGATTTTGAGATTTTGATGGATTTACACGTTTTAAGGTCCCTTGAGCCCAAAAAATTGATTTTTAAAAAATGTCGGTCTGTCGTAAGTCGTCTGTGCAAGACGCGTGGAGCCTAAACAACTAAGCCTATTTCGACGAAATTTGGCATACATGTTCAAAAAAATCATACCCCAAGGCGAAATCGAGAAATTAATTTTAGCCCCAAATTTGGGGGCACTACCTGAAAAATCGAGGAAAAAATTATACTTCGAAAACGGTTCTGTCAAAAATTAGGTAATTTAAATACGAATCCAACGATATATGCCGTTTAAACTTGTTTATTTTTTTTATTATCATAGAGAGCAGGATGGGGAAATGTTATTTCAAAATATAATAACGTAAGAGTATACGCTTAATAATCTACGAAACCGTAAAATGTACTAGGATGCAAGTACTTCCCTCTGATTTGTACTTATGTCGTCGTCAGAAACGCTTATACACAAGCAGAGCTAGAATCTATGATAACCATAAAATCGTAATGGCTAATTTTTTTTAAAGCATGTTACTTACATAATAGAGTAAAATTTAATTTAACGCGGTTAATTTAGAATACAGATAAACTTAAATTATTTAGTAAAGTAAATTTATTCACTAGAAGTAAGCCAATGTTAAGCACTTGAAAGGTTTAAGCCAGTGACAAAGATCGCTAAAAGAACTTTTGTGTAAGATGCTGAAAGAAAAGTGGTTAGAAGTAGATAAAAGTGGTTAGAAGTGTATTTTTACGTACCTTACTTGAATAACGAAAAACACTGACTAAACATACCTGAAACAAGCAAATAATAAAACAAACATTAGTCTAAATTAATTAATTTAATAAAACAATACCTATCTTATTTGCCAATTAGTGTCTCACATGGCTTGGACGCGTTCTATTATTGGACCTGTTTTGGTTCCCAGCGGATTTATTTCATTTTTATTTTATTTTTTAAAATTAATATGAGACCATCTGTACATTTAATATGGAATAAAAGTAAGTGTGACCTCACTGGGAATAGAAATAGGTAATATTTCCACCACATTTCTAATCCCATGTGACCATTAGACCAATAATATAAGATACGAGGAAAAAATTGTCATTAGTTAGCATACTATTTACCACAGTTTAACTCCATGAATTCTACAGTAGTGTAACCACCGCGTTTGACTTGCGTTAGCTTGACTTTGCGCTTCAAACCTCTTCTTCTAAACAGATAATTATTCCCTATTACTATTTATTTATTGTTATTCCCTTCTATTGTCTTTCTTTGTCTTCCCACAATATCGTATATTCCTTATTCTTATCTTTTCTATCCATTCTATCTTATTTTTATATTATTATGCATTATATAATATGTACATATTATAAGTTCAAAAAGAACAAGAGGCAACGAAAAATTACTTAGAAAAAGAAGGGTAATCCCGACGAAAACACTTATGTAAACAAAGCAAAAATAAGCCAAATTTTTATTAAACAATTTTTAAAAATAAAATGTTGCAGTTTCTTATAAAACTGCGTAATTGCCAATTCAGAAATTTATTTAATACAATAATATTAATAGTTCCATTAAATTGTAATTTCATTATAGTAAAATGTATTTGAATTATTTATATGCAGTGTTCTAAAAGTATACTCAATAAGCCCAAATCAAATACAATATCATCAATACTTTTTTTCCTTAAAATGTTAAGAATTATTTATTTATAATTTTCCTAATAGTTTCAAAGAGAAATAATGTAAAAAAAAAAAGAAAATAGGTTAAAAAAATGCAAGCTCTAGCTTACGGTACGGAATACACTTCAACACGCTCATAGCTTAATTAACATTAAGTATAAAAAGAAAAAAATATCTCTTTCCAACATACTTAGGGACTAAACTAAAAGATTAATCGTGTCTCTAGAGTAGCTGAGTAAAGTTGTGCAGCTGAAAACGGCAAAGGGAGAGGGTACAGAAACCAGAAAAGTTTTTCAATTTCGTTCCCTCAGACCTTCTTCCTTATTCTCAGACAGAGTAAAAAGGGTTAAAAGTCTGGCTATATCCTGGCGTTCTGGCGTCTCCATAGAGAAAACCCTAACGAGCTCTTGTTTCCTTTTATATCTTTAATTCTATCGCCAGAAGTTCCTTCCTTCAATGATTCTATAGCCAGAGGGATTTTATCCTTTCCTCCATTAATTTTATCTCCAAGTTTTTTTTTTATTGGTTCATATTTTATTTTACATTCCGTCACCGATTTCTCAACTATTCTTCAACTTTTTTTATAGATTCATTTGTATTATTATTATTATTTTACAATATTGTTTAGTAATTTAATACAATTTAGATATGTCTCGTCTCGGTACAAGAGAAAACCCTCTTTGATCAAATCTTCCTTCTGTTACATATTTATAAGAAAGGGGGGGGGGGATATATAAAATGTATAATAAATAAGTTAGGAAAAAACTTAAGCGCTTACAAAAGAACATCAAAACGACAAAAGAAAGAAAAGTTATAGCTAAATAATAAAAATAAGATGAGAAACTAGTATTTTTCTGTACAATCGATAAATGTGACAATACAAAATAATATAATAAATATATAAAATAGAAAGAATTGATAATATTTCCTTGAGGAATGTTTCAAAAGTCTCTTTACACGGGGCCACCATGATGGCGCCAAAAATTAAATTATATGGGCTCTTTCACACGGGGACGCGTTACCAGTCTTGGTGGCGCCAACTTAGCCCCTGGTTCACAAGACTAGATTGGTGGCCACTCTGGTCGCTCCCTCTTTAAACTACAGCCACCGAAGTCGCCATTAAGCTAGTTGGATTCTGCCTTTTTAGTGAGCGTAAACAACTCAGTTTCTTTTTATTCTTAGTCCTACAGTGGCTCTGTTTGGTGGTGCTGAAAGATCCTATATGGCGGCGCGACACTGGTTGCTATGTGTGAAGGGGGCTTAAGGTGTGATGAAAGATAAAAAAGGAAAATAAATAAGACTTGAATTAATTGATGTATCATTAGAAACTGATTCTATAAATTAAATTTTTTAACCTAAGAAGAAAAGATTAGTAATCATCCGTTCAGTCAAGACACGTTTAATAGAGACCTGCTCTTTGACATTCGGGTCCGATTAAACAGGACCTGGTCATGGATTATTTTAGCAGTCCATCCGTTTGACTCCTTTAGTTCGTCGTGAACCACTCTGTCTTGAATAACCTATATCTAAACAATAACGATGTAGGAGTGGTCGTGTATAGATCTCTCCTCCGTCGTTAAAGCATAGATACCAACACCCAAACAGTGAAAGTTTAGTTTGAGCTGTGTGCGGTCCTGTGTGACTCTTCCCTTCATGCGGTCCAGTGTCCTGTTTGACTCCAACGTTTCACATAAAACCACCTGTGACGACTAATCATACATCAGAAACGAGGAGAAACAACTTTAAAATGAGCAAATCAAGAGATATGCTGGCTTTAAAACAGCGAATTCCAAATAAAGTGATTTCAATATTGTTAAAGACGCCTTGAGAGCATTTTTAACAAAATTATCAAGTGTCAGAAATCGACTTGAGGAATGTTTGCTTGTGTATTTTTAGAAAATACTATTATTTAACAAATTACTGTTTTGAAATATTTATAATTTCTTTTTAACAAATTGATTAAAAAATCATTTACTAGTTTATTTTAGAACTAAGATATTTCCTTTTTTATTTCCCCACACTGTAAGTAGAATAAAAATGTACAGAATAGAAAAAATATTATGTAATAACACATAAATCTCTTTAAATATTATAATTTCGTATCACTGGTTACTAAAATGCATTATTCTGTCCACGTTCAATATAATCTAAAAGTAGAATATCATCATATCTGCTGATAGAATTAGATTATGTCATGCAGTGGGTACGTATAAAGCATAAATTTCAATAATATGCTTGTGGCCTCGGTTTGTATATTTATGGAGTTTTTCTCCGTTCTGTGTAAAACTTATAATTGGTGATTGTTTTCCCTAGCTTCAAACCAAGTTTATCCTGTTACATCGGTCCCTGCAGTTTGCTAAAGGTGGTATTTATTATTTTTCTTAGAAAGTCCTTGTCATAATTTATGGGTGTTTTGCTCCAGCTGTATATTCCGATTAAACTGTCTTATTGTACTGTAGGCTCCTTATCCTCAGTACTGACTCCTTAGAGCCGTTAGTCCTCGGGTAAAAGGGAAGCCGTTAGTCCTTTCGAATGCTCAAGTCGTTAGTCCGAAAGGCCGTTATGTACTCCTAAAGGTTGAGGCCGGGCCGTTAGTCCCAACTCTGCGGAAGGACGTAGCCCAAGCTATTATTATCCAGATATATTTTACTAGAGGATCTCAGACCCAAGCATAACATGTCCCCTATGCGTCATTATACTTTATAAATCATTTTTATTCGCGTTGCAAATCTTTAAATTTTCTTAACCTTCAACATAGAATCGGTGATTTCTTTTTTCTTCTTCTTCTCTCTTCCAACATGACTGTGATTTAGTAATTTCAAAGAGTACAAAAAAAAGATATTCATTCTTTAAAACGTAGGAATTTCAATCACTCAAATGAATAATAATTCATAACTTAGAGATAAAAGCTTCGATTTATATAGTATATAAGAAAAAAATAATCCATACTTATTTTTTTTAAATTTATTTCTTCCGAGCTTACCGAAGGTAACGGAAGCATTGTGATTACTTTTGAGAACGAAACAATTTTGTGTCCGATTTGAAAGATTCCAAGACAGAAATGCGTTTCAGACATCAGGGAACAATTTTGGTCTCGGGTCTGTTTGTCTGTTTGTCTGTCGGTCTGTGTGTCCGCGAACCGTAAAAAGTGTGACGATAACTTGAGTAAAAGTAGACCGATTGTAATGAAATTTGGAAGATATCTTCATTTTACCAATGCCCAGGAAGAGTTCATTGGACAACGTTATCCGCTTACTTAAGCGTTCGCGTGCAACGCTCGCATAAACGAGAACTTCAAATTTAAAATTGGAATTTTAAGTCAGGGAAAAAATCTAACTTCATCTATTTAATGAGACAAACATTTTTTTCAAATACAATTTTTTAATGAAACCAACAGCGACACCGCTATGAAGTGATAAAGCTCGCTAAAATTAAATACCTATTTATTATGGAGAGAACTCGGGGAGGGAGATAGACGAAGGGATTATGAGGTGGTTTGGTTCCTCCACCTCTCTATTTGACCTAACTCTTCAATAGCACAGCGAACCTAGGGACCTCGAGAACAGGCGATAAGGCTTCATTCGGGGAGAAATTAAATAAATTAGACATTAATGGATTTTAATAGCCTAAAATCATTAAAAGTATACGCTATAGGACGCGAGGAAGCTATATGTGCCACTCTAATTGGCAGTTTATTTATTTTTTTGTTTAATTACCCCCCGAAATTTAAGCTTTACGGATAATAGAACCCAAACTTTTACGATCTACTAATTTAAAATAAACAAAAATTAACAATTTTAAAATAAATAAGAATAGGTCAAGAACTTATAGAAAGCTAAAATAACTCCTATATACTTAAGATCAATTGACAAAAGTAATATATAAACGATATATACTACTTTATCATACGCAACACTCTGATGACATTTCCTTTTGGACAATATTCCTATTATCATTACTAAATAAGCGATTTGTAAATTGTAATAAAGCATTACATGGAATTTGTAGTAGGTAATGGGTTAGTATCTTTTTAGGGTCCTTAATCAAAACGAGAACACTTATAAATTCATGCGTTTGTTCTGTCTGTCGCTAACACACCTGATCTCAGAAAGTAATCAACAAACAAATTTTAAGATTTGCAGTTATGAAGTCGTGTAATGTTTATTAGTAATAATGGGATAATAACTTGTAGGGGTCAGGAACTTGGACCTTTATCAAGGTTAGGTTTTTGTTGGGGGATATCATTCGTTTTTGCTAACTTCAGCATCGTGGGCGTCGTCTCTGTTTCTTAAGAGGCACTAGAAGCAGAAAGGTCACGGTATTTTTCGCATACATACATTCAACCGACGAAGAATAATACGGGTGTGAAGATTATAGAGTTTTAGAGTATCATGTATGTGATATTATTATTAATTATTATTATGATCCAAGTCGGTACAAAGGGTCATGTAGCATTTTTTTTAAAATATAAACAAATCACATAGCCCTATAAAGTATAAATTGATGCCTTATAAATGATATGCAACAAAGTTGTCACGTGACACGACACTAGGGAAAAAGTTTACTCTTTTGTTATCAGCAAATGGGACGAATATATAAAATAATTAATACTAGATTTAATAAAGAGAATTAGTGTTAGATCTGTTCCATCCAATTAGAAATAAAATTGTTGACGCTATGACAGCTCAAAGTCAAATATTTTTTTTAAAAAAAGGTATCAAACCTAGTTCCAACAAAGGGACAATCAATGGAGGTACGAAAAAAAAAGTCAAAGAATCGAACTTGCAGATCTTTCAAAATCAGTAGCTGTTTGTGCAATCAGTTTTTCTGTACGACAATAAATGTTGCGTCCGGCATTTTTATTTCTTCCGAGCTAACTGAAGGTAACGGAAACATTGAGCTCACTTTTGAGAACGAAAAAAAAAGTATGTATGTCTCCGATTTTAAAAATTCCAAGACAGAAATCCGTTACAGACATCAGGGAAAATTTTTGTTCTCATGTCTGTCTGTCCACGAATCCTGAAACTTGTGACGATAACTTGAGTAAATGTCGACCGATTTTGATGAAATTTGGTAGACATGTTCATTTTACCAATGCCCAGAACGAGTTCGTTGGACAACGTTATCTGTCCAAGCGTTCACGCGCAACACTCGCTTAAACGAGAACATCAAATTTAAAATTGGAATTTTAGGTCGGGAAAAAAATCAAACTTCATCTATTCAATGAGACAAACATTTTTTTCAAATTCAATTTTTTAGTAAAATCAACAGCAACACCGCTATGAAGTGTTAAAGTTCGGTAAAAATAGATTATTAGTTTTTACACAATAAACAATTTAACAATAAAGTAATATAACAATAATGTTAATGTTAATATAACAATAAAGTACATGATAGGATGCGAGGAAGCTATGTGCCACACTAATTGGCAGTCTATCTTTTTTTGGGGAGAGGGGGATTAATTTTTTAACTTATTTGGAATTTTTCCGTCAGTTATACGGCTATAGCTACAAGTGTGCCGAATTTCAAGTTTCTAGCTATTCTGAAAGTAACTTATAATTTGGACGATAAGTCAGTCAGTAACGAAAAATGCAAATTTAAACTCTCCTTTGATTGAAAGAGCTTAATAATAAGAGCTCACTTTTTTACAGAGTCCTAAGCTACTTAAGCGTAATCTGTTCATAATTTTAAAAGCCAATCTTAAGAGGAAACAAAGATATGTGTGTGAGAAAAACCGGTGAATTCAAGTAAAGATATACTGCATGCGCTTACTGGAACTTAGCGATGCGAACTGCTGATCTCTCAGATTTGAAATAATATATAATTATTGATATGTTGATAGTAAAAAGTAGGAAGTCACTGTAAGGTTGGTGTGCTCGTAGTATTGTTATGTTTTCATAGCATGACAATACCAGAGGCAATGCCGAGTTAGAAGACGTACGTACAATAGCTCGAGAGAACCAAGATAAGACCCCATCTCTACTTGCCCGACATCAAGCTGATGTCAGGTAACCTCCCAGTACTGTCATCCCTAGCTCAACAGACATCAACCCCTAACCAGACACTGTCTAATCTAATCCCCCAGACTCTGCGAGTACTATGAAGCAAACTACCTTACAGCGAGTTGATACACGTGTGGAGAGACTCGGGAGAAGATCGATTCTAGCCCCTAGCTAGCTGTTAATATAAAGCCAATCTTATAAGATGAAATTGATTCCATAAATGCTGGTAAGCAGCTCTTAGATAGTTCACACTCACACAATCTTAAATATACATCATCAAGAAATACAAGAGATAAAGTGAAGTACAGGTATTACCGCAGGCGATAATATTTATTTAAATTAAGATTTTGAGGGGGGGGGGGGGAAATAACTAAAAACAGTTTTTTGTTATTTGACGAAAGAATAGCTAAGATTTTTCCGTTAATTTGTTGAAAAAATAGTCTGCCAATTAGAGTGGAACATATATTCCTCGCGTCTTATTTCGTATTACAATAACATAAGACCTCTAGTTTTTATGATTGATTGAATATCCTATCCAATTAGCGATTCTCGACGTATTACAATTGGTTTCTTATGGTTTTATATATTCTTTACTTCTGCTATTTTACAATGTAATTGAATTTTGTATTATGAGATTTTGAAAATATGACCTCTCAAAACAAGCGCTTTTATGCATTTCTGAGGTAAAATTGAATATGAGGTGAATGTAAAAAATGTGTATTAAAAAAAATAAAAAAAAAATACTGCGGTATTTCTTTTTATTGGGTCTGGGGGGGGGGGGGGGGCGCCAGCCCCCTGCCCCGCCCCCTTGATACGCCACTGGCCCTCAGTGATACATCGGCTCCGCGTAAAATTTATTTTATCAATGGTAAAAAGTGCAGTATTTTGAGTAAGTTGGATAACTGTATTAAGGTAAAGAAATCCTACATTTTGTGTACATTTTAAGCTAAAATATCAATAATAGAGTGAGTAAGATGAGTTTTAATTTGTCGCTTTAATTACAAGAAAACTAGTAAAATCATTATCAGGGGATTTACACTATTATTCGGAAGCACGTGTAGAACGTTACCTAGCAGTGGGGATCAAAATTTACATGAGTAAGAAGATTAACAGCATTATAACAAAGGCAAAGCGTCAAGGAGCTCTTTAAAAATGTTTAAAGCGTCGTTATAAAATGTTTACAACACAGATTGAGACTATTATAATTTATTTTAGTTATATTTTGGTCGATAACCTGTAGCTGGCATAAGCTATGCAACACTTATCTACATATGTTACTATTTCCTCTAATCTCACTTAGATTTAATGTTGCACTTAATGTTATGTCTTTTTTTTCTTTAACTACTTATATTTTTATTATACAAAATGCAATTTTTTTTAGTAATGTTTATGTTTTTATTTATGATTTATATAGAGATAGTTTTATTACACTAGTAGTTCTGTGAACAGTAGACCTCGCTCGTTAAAATAACAAATCGGGTTTTGAGCTTAGGTTCAAAATAGGGTGGAGTAAGGAAGTAAGTACTATTTCTAAAACAGAGGTACACAACTATGTACCCCAGGGGTACAGTAATAACTTTAAGGTTCTTCTTTCGCGCACACTTTACTTCTATAAAGTAGTAAGTACCATATGAGTTTCAGCCCGATCCTATGAAAAGCAAAAACGGTACAGTAAAACAAATAAAAAGTAGTAGAGTATTTTTGCGTATTTCGACAAAGCAGTACCAAAAGTACCCTTTTGTGTACAGAAATAATTTTTTTCAGTGCAACCGCATTATAAGGCCTCAGTAGGCCTACTAAATGCCTACATAAAGATACCTTTATACAAAACACATTAAATTAATAATTTAATCTGCACAGTACCCACACTTTAAGTACCTTTTGTACCAAAAGTACTAAAAGTACTTAAATTAAATGTCCATCTTGGGTTGTACAATATTATACTGAATTAGGTTCTAAAAGGACAATCTTGTCACAGAATAATCTTAGGAGCAAAGTGGTCAACAGTGGACTCACCTCGCACTTTTTGAGAGCCCGAAAAACTATTTATCGTTCAAAAGGGTCTGAAACGTGACTTATTTCGATACACTGAGAAAAAAGTGAGATGCAAATGCAAAAACTAAATATAGTCAATGCAGATTTGGTCACCGCAAAGTCAAATGCAATTGAAGCAACTGCATTTGGTTTGCGCCAATTATATTTCTTTTTTTTGTGGTTACTGCAATAAGTAGGGTTTAGTTAAGCCGGTTTAGTATCCCCAATTATAAGTTAGTTGTGGATACTAATTTATAATTGTTGTTACTATTTTTTATTTTATTTGTAGTTGCGGTAAATAAGTGAGTCTTGAAAATCTTAACGTTGTAACCGCATCTAATGAATTAGTTGAGGGCTGAAGTATCCAAGATTAAATTTGGTGAATATAGTTGAAGCAACTATATATTTGGATTTTACATAAACTAAGTTAACAACGCATGATTTTTAAAATAAATATAATTACATTATTAGAATAAAATTAATTTTCTAATTTAGATCTACAGAAAATATTTATATTATATTTTAATAAAATTGAATATTTTATATTTTGTTATTATTAGTATTACCCCTATTTGTTACGTTTAATCTTTATCTTTTCACCCGCGCCGACAGGGGGGGGGGGGGGGGGGGGGGGGGGGAGGGTGCAGTGTAGGGATGCTCAAAAAGAATTTGTAATAGAATATTCCTAATTAAATTTTAAATCTAATCATTCGATTACCATCAGGAGTTGGAATCGAGCTTTGATTCAAATTATGATTAAATTCGATCAGTTCAACATTTAACAACAATTAACATTTTAAAATTAAAATGTATGTTTAATAATAAAATTTTGATCTAATCAATAATCGATAGATGATAAACAAAATACTAAAAGACCCATATAATATACATATAGGATTAGGGTATTTCCATGTCTCGTATTAAATGTAGATATTTTAATTTAAACTAAAGAGTATAAGGGATTAAGTATTCCATGTGATTGGACTTAGTATTCCAATGTAGAATGTGTTTTGTGAATTCTTCTACGGATTTAAGATTTTTTTTGGGATCACTATTGCTGCTAGATACCATAAAAAAATAAGAAAAATTGCCAAATTTAGAGAATTTAATGTTTGTAACAAATTTAAGGTTTGTATTCTCTAGATAAAAATGAGACATTTTTACTCTTGGCAATTTATTTGTAGGGTCAATATTTTAGCGGAAATTCATCTTCAAACATTCTTACTTTGAAGCTTTGGGCGCTTATCGGCGACAAAATTATGGTTGTAGAAAAACCTTCAAAGAAGTAAAATGTCTTGCATTCATCCCTAGAATGCAAGACATTCATTACAAATACGTCTTACTATTAACTTTTTTTTTCATTTTTGCGATAGCTCATATTAGATGGAACACCCGAAGTGAACAATACCACCAAAATGAAGTAAATCACACAAAAAAATACTCACTCTGTTTTACCCCTTTTCACAAGAAAAGTACGCCAGGTTTCATTCATTTATGTCAAATGGTTCAAAATTTAAAGGGGGGAGACTTTAGGACCACCCTGTATAATAAAGTTCTAAAATTCTAGTACGCTCCACTCGGCCTTGAAGTTTTTTTGTAGCTTAAATGATTTAATGTAGCTATTTGTTTAATATTGACTTCCATGATAATAACATTTACTAGCTATTCAGATAAAGTTTCTTAAAACAATCATAAATTCTTGTTGAAAGCTTAAATTTTAAAAGGGTGAAATTTAAATTGACATAATTTTGTACCCACCTTCAAGTTTCCAACCAACTCCTCCAAAAAAAAAGTATGCCTGTTCCCTCAGCTGAACTTACATTGGGGGTTTGGTTTGGATCAAAGAACCGCAGGGCGTAGAGCGATAGGGCCTAAGATCTATTTAAGGTTTTTAGGGGCGTTTGCTGGAATTTTTCCCTAGAACCAGGACCAAGATGAGTAGAATATACAGGTGGTGACATAAGGCTCTCGGACCCGTCCCTATAGACTAGACTAGTGTGACGTCACTCGACTTCCCTACAGCTCTCTTCTACCCTACCTAGTATAGCACTTATAACATACTTCTCATTTATTTAATCAAAAAAAAGTTTCTCCAAGCGGAACATTTTAACTCTTCTATTTATTTCATTAACTAGTTTATTTGTAGTATTATTTTAATGTTATGTTATTCAATAAACAATAAATGAAGATTGTCCTAGTTATCACTTAAATCAGAGCTTCTTCCTCTGACTTTAATATTGTTATAATATTCATAAATAAAAGATTATTGCTGAATCACTTCCTCTAATTTTAAAATTTTATATAGACAGATAATAATTATAACTACTATAGCTCATCGGTTAATGTTAATAAATAATCTAATTTCACGTAGAGTAAAGCAACTTAAAAGATTAAAACCACTGTTAAAAAGTAAACTCTAGTTCTAGTAAATTAATTGTAATATTTTATTTATCGACTAATTTATACAACCTTATGTCTTAAGAATTACGTAAACGTGTTTATATTTTTTGCATGATTTTATTTATTTTTTTTTAGAAAAATAAACTTTTTATTGAGATATTTATCATAAAAATAACTTGCCCTAGGCGGGGAATCGAACTCGGCCTCTCTCCGTCCGCATTTAGCTATTTTCTCAGGAACTATATTTTTCCCGGGAAAACGGCTCATATCGTTCGATTCACATTTAAATGTACTACATTTTAGAATTTTTCATTCAAAATCGTCGATACCGTTCTTCAAAAAAATTTTTTTTTTCCCCCGTTATTTTAGAGTTTTTGGAGGTAGCGCCCCCAAATTTGGGGCTAAAGTTCATTTCTCGATCTCGCCTCGGGTAATAATTTTTCTAAGCAAGTATGCCAGAATTCTTCAAAATCAGTCCAGTAGTTTAGGATCCAGGCTTCTGCACACACAGCAGACAGCATTCTTTTTTGGACTCAGTGGACCTCAAAACGTGTAAATCAATCAAAATCTCTAAATCGAATTTTCGTGCCATCACAATATTTTTTTCATTATATGGGAAAGTAAAGGCAATCAACAAAAAAAATCTATTACCAAAAAAATAAATTACAGGGAAGTATACTTGCTTCAAGCAAGTACATTTTAGGGTTTCGTAGATTATTCGACATTATACGCTATTTTTTGCTAAAATAACATTTGAGAATTTCACCATCTGTATGCAAGTAAAAAAAATATATAAACAAATTTAAATTGTTCTCCCCAAAAGAAAAAAAATAGTGTAGAGTAAGGAGAGTAATCTACTATGCAGTAGCTTTTATTTGATATCCATCTCGAAATGTTTTAAAAAAATATACAAATTTGAGCATTTAACATATTAGCGCATATTAAATGTTCACCTTCCCTATATTTTTCTTATGTGTAGGTCAAAAAGTTACGCCAGTATTTTAAATTTCACATCTACACGTGTACACATGTACAGAGACACATCACGCTCGTCATAAGGGTTACGCAAATGATCTATAAAACCCTAAAAACAACAACAAACCAACAATAAAAAACTATAGCAATAAAAGGAAATTAAAGTAGACAATAGTAAGAAATAGAGATTGGGAGGTGTTCACGCAGTGAGAATTATAGCAAATAAATGCTATTATGAGAATAATTATGGTAAGGTTGTAGATAAGAAGACGGTAGTCGGGAAGTCAGGTGACGTCACAGCCCGAAGATAGCCGAACAAAACCGAACGCAAAAACACCCTTTTGTCACCACCTGTATATTCTACTCATCTTGAACCAGGACCACCCTGTCTGATAAAGTTCTGAAATTCTAGTTCGCTCCATTCACCTGTGTTTTTTTTTTTTTTTTTTTTTTTTTTTTTTTTTGTTAAACGATTTAATTTTGCTATTAAGTGTTTAACATTGATTTTCATGAGGATAACATATATTCGCTATTCAGAAATATAGATTAAGGTTTCCAGGGCCCCTATTAAAGAACTCGGTTGTCAGAGGCCTCGGTTTTGCAGTATTTCATTTATTCATGGCATCTAACATACGAATTCGTTACTGAAAAGCTTGGAAAGTGAAATTGAGTAGCTCAAATTCGATGTAAAACTATAGGCAGTCTGTTTTGCAGTATTTTTGAGAGTCATATCCGCTTTACTATAAATGTATTAACTGCAACTAAGCAACTAGGTACCCTTTTTATATTATTGGTTAGGACGAACGATTTAAAAAAAACTTAGTTATGGATAGTGTTTTAACAAAGTTTATAGTAACCGTAAGTGATTTTAGTAACGGGAACTAAATTTGCAGTCATTTATGTGTTGTAACTATAAAGATAGTCGGAGGAGCTAATGTTCTAGTCACCATACCTAAGTTTAGTTTCCGTAACAGTAAAAACGATACCCGTAACTTCATGAACCACTTCCGAGCATGCGCAGTTTCATTTTACAACACCATGCTGGCCAGAGACAACTAGAATTATTTTCAGTCAGTTGTCAGTTCCTTGCCTACCTCCGTACCGTGAACTAGGGGTGGTATTGTTTCTAGTTTATCTAGTACACAGTACTACCAGGTACAGGTACTCCATATTACTTGTTACAAGTACCTAGGTACTGAAATAATGTTAGTTTTAATTATATGTAATTAATTATTGTGTTAATTTAATTATTATTTATTATGTTATCGAATTATAATGTTATTTTTTTTCTTTTATAAACGAGTATAAAAATTATGTAGTAATTTTAATGCAGTCACCATGTATTATTTAGTTATAATTTTATTCAGTAATTTTATACAGTAATTAATTTAAAGTAATAATGAATAATTTCTTAATGATTTTAGTTTTTCAATACTTTTATTTTTATAATAATTTTAATTAATACTTTTAAAATTATATTGTAATTACTTTTTGTAGTAGTTAAATGTTTACTTTTCTTTTATATATTTTTAATAAATAAGCTTAAACAATTTGTATTATAAAACTGTGTCCAGGCTAAATTGTTATATCCTTAAACATTTAGCATCATTAATTTGTCGCATATTCTAAAACTATTAAAGATAAATAAATTTAAAAAAAAAAAAAAAATACCTTGCTGAAATAACAAATATTAATAAGTAATTATATTTTTCTTTTTTTTCTTTTATGCATATATAAAAAATATACAGTAATTTTAATGTAGTCATTATATATTATTTAGTAATAATTTTATTTAGTTATTTTATACAGTAATTACTTTTAAATTAATAATTACTATTTTTATAATAATTTTAATTAATAATTTTAAAGTAATACTTTTAAAATAATAAATATAGTAATTACTTTTATATTGTAATTAAGTATAATGTATATTTTTCTTGTATATATTTTATAATAAACATGTTATACACTAAAACGGTGTCCAGGCTAAATTATTCTATCCTTAATTATTTTGCATCATTTGTCTTTTATTGCAACGTTTTATAAATTTTCTTTACTTTACTGACTTGTTTCAATACAAAAGTTTGAACTTTTAAGTAAGTTCGATGTCATGCTTTATGCTTTGAATACTTAGTCAGTAAAGCAATGAAATAAAGAGTCACATTCAATGAGTAAGTATGAATTCAGGGTACTAGTAGTAGTATAGTTCCCTGTAAATGTCATGGTAGCTATCCATGGTGGGACCTATAGCAGTATGCACCCTCCGATTGCAAAATAGATGATTGTTTATACTGTTGAGTGTCTCAGGTTATGCAATTTATTAAAAGCAAACAAAGTTATAAATTTAAAAAAGATTATTATTGGAAGCAATCTAAAATGCTTCCAATAAATTCTAAATTATTTTGCTCTCAATAAATTGCTTGGCCTAAAATACTTAACTGAATAAACAATAATATATTTTGTAATCGGAGAGGGCGTACTACTACAGGTCCCACCATGGATAGTTCCCTTAACTACTCTTTTGGTTCCTGCAACTATGCAGGAGCCAAAAGAGTAGTAGAGGGGAATATAATTATTGTTGAGGATGACAAACGTTATGTTTGGTGTGACTATATACATAATTGGGGGAATTACATTTATTGTTGGAGTCATTATGTTATACAGTAGCGGCAACAAATTTTGGAGTTACAGCAACTGTTAAATAGGCACAGCAACTATTGTTATAGTTGAGCAAACTAATTAATGTAGCTAGCGTAAAATATATATTGTTGGGGCCATTAATTACACAGCAGCGCTAACAAATTTTGTAGTTACAGCAACTATTATTTAAGTTCTGGCAAAAAAAGTGTAGTCGCAGTAACTATAAAAATAATTGCCGTGACTATACAGACTGTTGACGGCAACTAAAAACATTGTTGCAGCGAATACAGATTTTCTTCCATTTAATAACAGTTACAAACTTTCTTGGTTACCGCTACAATACAAATTACAATTACAGCTACTAAAAGTCTATTGTTAACGGTCTACTAAACTCGACTTGTTATCGCAACGAACTTCTGGTGGTCCCGGCCGCAACAATATTTTTGGTCAGCGGCTACCCAAAAATCGCCTCTTTTTTTTCTCAGTGTAGACATTTGTATTTTTTTAAAGTACGTTTTAAGGGCTTTCTAACGATATCAAACACGGCCGGCTAGCTACTATTTTTACCTTTTCTTAAACAGAGGTACACAACTTTGTACCCCTCATGTACCCGGCATGTTAATAAATTTAATGTTTTCCTTTCATGTACAGTTTACTACTATAAAGTACTAAATACCATATGAGTTTTAGCCTGATCCTATGAAATTCAAAAAAGGTACAGTACAAAGATTAAAAAGTAGCGTTTTTCGACCAAGTTTTCCAAACCGGTACACTTAGTACAAAAATAAGTAGAAATAAAAAATAAATTTCAATAAAATGGGTCCAAAGACAATAAAACCCACACACCTTTGAGTAAAAAGCAGCTATATTTTTATTTTTTATTTTTACAGCGCGCCCTACCACTAACGTGGTATTAAAAGTACCTCTGTACCCGAACCCGCAAAGGTACAGGTACGAAAAGGGTACAATGCGTTCAAGTGTTATTTGGCGCAACTTTTGACTGAAGGAAATTTTCGAGCTGATTAATCCCTCGACGCTATTAGCCCCAGAGTGGGGTAACCTACCCCCTACACGGCACTCTACTCTAAAAGTACAAAAGGGTACTAAAGTACCAACCTAGTACATTTTTTCGAAAATATTTTTGCACACATTTGGTACATTTTAAATGGCCTTTCCAACGATACCTCTGTCAAATCGGTACAACGTCCCCTTCTGGTTGCGGCTACCCAAGGAGGACGTCCTTCACATAGACGTAGCTCCCGAAGTAAGAATCAGAAATATAATAACAAACCGGATTCTTAAAGAGGACAATATGACCTAACGGTACCCTTTTGAACCCTGTCCGATTGAAATTGCGAACGGTACAGAAGGTCAGATTCAAAATTTCGGAAAAACACGTTTTTCGTGAGTATTTCGCCGAGGTACTCGACTTCCCCCCCTCAAAGGTACTAAAAAAAGGGGATTGCACTTACCCCTTGAAAAAGTCATATTTAGAGCATACGAAGCAGAGTAGGAGAGTACTTTTTTTTTCTCTGTACGTACCTCCAAAGTACCATCTTATACCTCTGAATTTAAAGTGCCATATCTTAAAAAGTAAAAGTACCATCGAGTTTAAAAGCAAAACGCCAGGAGCAGCATTTCATAGGCTTTTAAGGCTCAAAAGCCCAATAGCGTCGTATAAATGCCCTAGGAGGAGATACGTGAACCATGTAGAAAAACGTTTGAAAAAAAGTGGTAAAAAGTGTTTTTTCGCTTAAAAGGGCCTGCAACGTGAAAATGTTTAAAATGTTTTTGCATCACTTTTGTACTCTTCTCAAGGGCTTTCCAACGATATACGACAACCCGTACCAAATATCTCCTGTTTTCTGATCGGCGAAAAACAAATTTCCCGATGTCGCCCCTAAGCGGGGGTGCACGTAAAAAAAAAGTTCTCGTTCCCGGCTATGGACCTCTGCGGGATCTACAAAAGCCTTGAAAAAAAATCTAAAATTTTCAATTATTTCAAAAGTTATACGAAAAAACGTGTTAAAAAATTGCCCTTTTTGACCGTAGACGATTTCCTATTGGAAATAAACCCATTTCCCGGAAAATTTCCCGGCAGATAGAATTTTTCCTTAAAAATACACAATAACTTTACCAATTTCCAGAAAACTGCATGTCTCTATGACAAACACACCCATCAGTACAAAAATCCAAAAAACACCCTATTTCGCCCTTTAAGGCCAATTTTCACCCTTAAGGAGTGGTTTAAAACTGCCCATACCCTATGTTTGGTCAAGCGATTTTTAAGGTTCCTAACCGATTTTGACATTACCAACTCAAAATTTTTCCGAAAATCAAGAGTCGGGGTATAATTATTTTTTTGTTTTTTGCCGTGGCGCCTTAAAATATAGTAAATTTTTAAATTGATAACTTCAAAATGGCGGCCAAAATCAAAATGAAATTTAGTGGGCTTGTTTGCCATACAGAGAGGTACATTCGTGCCAAATTACAACTCGATCAGGTTCATTGTCGATTTATTACGATTTTTTTAAATGTTTGCTGACTCAGCAAACTGGGTTCAAGATGGCGGAAAAAGTCGATTTTCCGGGCGGCACCACTACAGGTAAGGATTGATTTTTCTGTCAAGTTTCAACTCTCTATAGGTTATATACCTTGGCCGCTACGATGATAACACACATACACACATACATACATACAGACGTCATGCTGAAAACCACTCAGGAGGTCTTAAAAACACCCAAAACCGATAATTCCGTTGAAATCTCGAAAAAACATTTTTGGTGAAAAAAAAACTAGAAATTCGCTATATACTTTCTTTTTATTATAATTAATTGTTCATTGAGAGATGTAATTTAGAAAATAACAAATACCACTAACAGACGATACCGACTTCGGCAATGCTCGAGAGTTCCGATTTTAAACGAAGTAAAGTTTACAGTTTTTACTACCATCACTTCTTGGTCGTCCTTTAGTAACTGCAACTAATAGGTATGTAGACGGTACAGGATTGACCTTAATATCAAATAAAAAAGAACCAATTATTGAACACTGACTTTTAATACATCTGTTAAAATGAATACAATTTTACAAAAGGATAGTTTTGTACAAAAATGTAAAAAAGGGTTTAGATTAGTTTTTAATTGAATGCTGGGCAAGTGGGATTTTAATTTCTAGACCGAGCCAGAAAACTAATTACATTATCGTTTAATTATATCACAAGTCAAGGATTTTAAATTCATTAAGGTCAAACGTTGTTTTTCAAGTTAAATTGTTTGAAAGCGGAGCTTTCACAAACAGAAGACCTTTCAATAAACGAATTAGTGCAACAGATTTAGACTTCGGTTTCTAAACTTTAAATACATTTTTTAAATTATAATACAAATAATTAGAATGACGTTTTAAAAATTAGTTGGTCACAACTCTTTCTAATTTACAGTCGCCATTTCATTGTCCACTTTATCCAGGAACTTTTACACACTATTATCTAGTATATAACGTGGGCCACTAAGTTTCATTAAACCCTAAGTGACCTGCATTAAAAGGAAGGGACAAATTATTAAAATAGTCTGCCAATTAGTGTGGCACGTAGCTCCTCGCGTCCTGTTTCGTATACTTTGATGATTTTATGCTTTTATCACCTATTATTGTCAAATGTATTTAATCCCCCCCCCCCTCCTTTTGAAAACTGTCAAAATTGTTTTGATAACAATACTATAGAATCGGGGTCTCAAAAACTGGTTCATTATGCGACACCCCTATACTAAACCTCCCAAGCGGCAGTTTGGTGAAACAGTATCGATATCTCGATAAAAACTCGAAATTTATCTGATGTCAGCTGATAAGGATAAGTATAATTTGATATTTTCTTACGACATTCAATATTTTAATACAGTTTTCTTTATAAATACATATGTACTTTAGTGTTTGTTGTTAACTGAATTAATTATCTAAAGGCAGTAACGTTGTTAATAACATGTAATAGTTCCAGTTCCTATATAACCAAAAAAAATCTTATATAAAACAAAATCGTCTTCTAAAGAAATCACTTCAGATTTTTCTCTTAAATATTTGATATTTTGCCATATTTGACATTTCGATAATAAAACAATCAAACAAAGCACATGACGTGTAAAGGTTTTGTTGACAAGCGTCCGTGGGCACGAAAGGTCAAGGAATAGACCAATAAGACAAGGACCAGTGACCACGTGATCGTGCTGTTGTCACTTTAGTTCGGGTTGAGCTCGCTTGAGAGGTTTAGTATATGGGTGTCGCATAATGAACCACTTTTCAAATCGCATTGCTCCCCTTGTAAGGAAGGGGTAGACTTCCTTACTCTGAGCAATAAATTAAACTGTCGAAATTTCATAAAAATTCTATAAGTTCTTTTGAATATATAGGTGTAAATAAATGTATGTTTGTGCACATGTGGAAGAGAAATAAAAGTGGTTGAAACTTACAAGGGAGTAACAATGGACTAATTATGACCATCCAAATTTCATTAAAATCGGACAAATATATTTTTTAAGATATGTTTGTTCGAAAAAATGTAGCGACAGACAGAGAGACATGGAACCAAAAGTGTTCCCTGATGTCTGAAACCGATTTCTGTCTTGAAATTTTTGAAATGGGACAAAACAAATTTTTTCTTCAGAACGATCACATAGCTTCTGTTACCTTCGGTAAGCTCAAAAGCAAAACACTAATTATCTAAGAAATAAAGATGAGGCGAGGAGTCACACTAAATTTACAATTTTTCAAAACAATTTAACAGTGGCGACCTTCTACTACCTCAAAATCTAATATATTGCCACTTTGACAATTTCTATCCTTTTCTTAACTAAAAAATCGCCTATTACCACTAGATAGCTACAAACCAGTAACCTATTACCACGAAACAATAGTAATGATCAATTCTAATGATAGACATAAATGAGAATAGTATTATTATTATTTCAAGTGCTACAAGATGTATGAGAGTAGAAGAGAAAATGCCTTAACACTTAAAGGCGAAAGTAGGGAGCTGTAATCTAGAACCAATGTTAATAAACTTAAAAACTAGCTAACCAATATCTTTTCAGTTGGTCTGATTTCACCAACCTAGTAGCAAGTATTTAGGGGCTCAAGTACGTTTAAACTCTTCCAATACAACACAGGCCAACAAATTCGTGACGTATAAGGAAGTCCTCATAAAAACCACATTTATTATGGGTAGCACCACATAATTTTATACAAACTCCCCAACTTTACAGTAAGACAATTGACAAAGAAACTCAAACAATTAAATATTTTGACTTTTTTCAAATCAAGCAACCAATTGTTTAGAGAGAGAGATAAATTTGTATTATTTAAGGTTCTTGTTAGGTCGAAAAATGTCTCTCTGTCGCCTGTGCAAAGGTTTTGAACCGAAACGATTCCGAATAAATTTGGATAAAACCCTATTCGATTTTCCAAAAAAAATCTTGTTTCCGAGGTAATACGAGTTTGGAAATGGAAAAAGGGGATTATCGAAAAAATAACATATTTATATATCCATAAGAAAAGGAAACTCCAGAATGTGGACTAACCTAATAAAAATATGCATAAAAAAAATTTTCTCAATTTTTCGTATACGGGTTTCTTTTTTTCTTTCGTTCTCTGTAAAATTTCGTGTTCTCATTGGATCCTTTTCGGATTTTTTCTAGGGGTCAAGTACCACTTTAGTAAGTACCTGTCAAGCACTCACTCTTCTACATAATGGTTCAAGATTAGTTGTTTCACCGAAATTTTGTGGAACTTAGACATGCCAAATAAAACTCAGAAAGCAATATTACTTAGTTCATTGTAGGTAGAGCAATTAAAATAGCTGATTATCATTTTAATGTTAATGGATCAACTTAAGTGCTGATCCAAGTCTAAATTATACATTAGGTAATTTGGTTTTAGTGTCCGTAGGCAAAACCAAGGACCCTTAAAATTCCCTGAGCTTGTCTGTCTGTTTGTCCGGAGGTCTTTAAAAACCACCTAGAAACAGATGGGCGATTATGCTGGTAAACGAACTCGTCCAATTTGTCAAATTTCCGTACTTTTTGTCAACAGAAAACACACACTTGGCAAATTAATTTAATAATAAATTGATAAAGTTTTGCTCTTTTAAATTCTATTAGCATTGATATTAAATGCATGAGTCAGCGTGTTTTAGTGATAGTAAACCTGTTAAAATGTAGTCCATATGAACACATAGGGAGGAGTCGCCTGAATTTAGACTCAATACCAAATTTACTTTTTGATTATTATACAGAATCGAAAAGCTCAATTCATTATCTACGTTAGTATTAATTCACAAAACCAAAAGTAAATTCACAAAGGGTACTGATAGAACTCTTTTATTTTTCACTAAAGCTTTCTGCTTTTTATTTTTGTTTTCTTTTAATCCCCTTTCCTTCTTTTAAATGCCGGCTTATTTAAGTTAATCCCTCCGTTTTTATTATACACAAAAATAAGGGATGAGAGGACACGGTAGCATTATAGTATGTTGGTGAGATTAAACTAGAATAAATCCTCCCTCAACTCTTTTTATTTTAATCCCTTCCTCCCCCTTTCAAACAGGAAAATTTATAGTTTAAACTTGACTAAGCATAGAGAAACAAAACTCACACTTCATAAAGGTGTTTTACCTAGCTAAAACTAACACAGACAAAGTATAACTTCATATATTAGAGATATAGCAAGGGGTAAAAGGTGTGTAAGCCAAGGTTTGTTTTTAGGGGAGGGGAGGTCTGGAACCACTTTATTAGACAAGTTTTTTAAAGAGGACTCGAAGGAGGGAGAAATTTACTTTTCGAAGGGTGGTTTTCTAAACATTTTGTTTATAGACCTGACCAAATTCATTTCTAACTTCCTCTTCTAAACCACCCTCCCATATCTCTCATCCCCCTCTTCTACTTCCTATCCTTTTTTCCGGCCTATCTCACTTTTTCTCTCGTTTTTATCATAGTAAGTAGAGTAGTTGGTTCCTCATATTGTTTAATTTAATTGTTGTTTGGTTTTAAGGAAAAATAAAACGCCTTTAGCGATATTTCGACACCTTGGGTCATTCTCACACTGACAGAATTGTAAAAAAATGTTGTATCTTAATGAATCGTCTGATTCTCGTCAATTTCTCTGCATTTAGATAATGCTAATTACACGAAAGGTAGTATGTAAAATTTTATTTTAAAGGTAGTATGTACAATTTTATTTCCCGTTTACTTCCATCATTCTTTCATCCTTCTTTTTACTTGCTGTTCCATTGTCGTTCTTATTTTTTCTCCACTTTCCAGCAATCCCTCATCGTAATTTTGTTTCCTTATCTGACCTATATTTAATCTTTGATGGGTAATGGTAATCAAGAAGAGAATACAGCGTTATATAGGTCTCAATATAGAACTTATTATAAGATATATTATCTTATCTTATCCCTCTTACTACCTCTTCTATTCTTTCGTGTCGTTCAATAATTCTAGTCTCCTACTTTTAGAGGAGGTTACTATATATCTTACTATAAACACTCTTCTATCGCTCCTAATTTACTATCATTATTATTTCATCTCTATCTACTACTCATCAAATATCTCCTTCCCTTCTTTTCTTCCACTAACTTTTCCAACTCTTAAAATCACTCCAAATCTCTATTTTCTTTTTTAGACCCTGTCTATCTCTCTTTTTTACAACAACATCTACTTCCTCTCAGATCTCCTTCTCCCCACCTTTAATCTTTTCCCAACTATTTCTTTTTTTCCTCCAAATCATTCTTCTATTAACTACTCTGCCTTACACTTGCTCACCCTCTCCCCTTTTTCCCTTTTCCTATCACTAACTCTTAGTTTCTGTTCAATCTACCTATCAACTACTCACTACTCTAGCTATCACTCTTCCCTCTCTCCCTTACTCTCCTCTCATCACTTGTATATCTTTCCTACTCTTCCTCTCACATTCTCCTCATTTTTTCCCTAATCAACCTATCAACTAATCTAACGCTACTAACTTACTCTGTCACAAACTCTTCTCTCTCTCCCTTACTATCACTATTCTTCTTTTCACTTCTTTCCCTCTCTCTTTATCTCCCTATTGCTAATTTTTCTAATTTTTTTTATTTTACCTTTAACTCTTACCTTTTTCCTACATAACCTTTTAATAACTCTTTTTTCTCATCCCTTTCTCTCAATTTTTTTAATTTAAAAAAAGGGTCTGAACCACAAAAACACAACCCGAACACACAATCTTAAACCCTAAAACTTCCATTTAGTGAAGTTCATTTATTTATTACCGAAGTTTTAATCCTCTCCCCTTTCTAAAACAAGGTAGGAAGTAATTTCAGGTGGAATATTTTTCCGAGTAAAGAAAATCCCTAACAAAAACGTAACCGTGAAAAAAGGGTCAAGTTTTAGACCCCCTCCTAAAAAAGTCAGCCCATCAAAGTAGTGATATCTACATTATGGCCAAGTCTGCTCTTTCTTGAGTCCATAACCTCACTTCACTCCTACATTCATGGGGAAGAGTTCTCTTTTATTTTAATTACTCAACACTGGGCCAAATTCTTAAATGAGGTATAAAACAGACTAGGCCGCAAGGAATAGATCACTTCTTTGATAGACTGACTTGATTTGGTTATCTGGATCTATTTTTTCTGAGTTCGCTCCTTCCCATTATTCACGTAACTTCTATGTGACTACACATGATACTGATGTTCATTCTTAATTCAGAAACTGGACAAGTGCTAAGCAATTAGAGATGTAAATGAAAAAAAAAAGTTCCATTTTATTTCAACATTTTTAAAAAAAACAACCAAGCCCCTCGTTTTTTTCACATTTCGCGTTTTCTTTCTGATGCATTTGTTTAACTATTTTTTATTATATTAAGAGCTTAATTATAGAGAATGGTTATTTATTTAACGCTGATAAGAAACAAAATTCTGTAAAGTATACGGTAACACAAATTGCACAATCTTGGAAATGCCATTGTCCTCGGATATTAACTCCGGTTAATAGAAATTAAATTATTTAATTTTTCAAATGGTTAGACAATCTAATTAGCTCATCTACTAACTTTTAAAGTCCAGTTTGTTTAATGAGTTCAAATAGAATTACATTATCAAATATAAGTTGATTATATAAAAATATTTTTAAAAGCAAGCTTTTATTCGTATTCTTTTCAGTAAACCCTTTCATCTGATACCCATATCGTGGGCGTGCTTAAAAAATAACTAGTCCACCATCTTGGGCTGCCCGCCATATTGGATTTAGAATGACGTCACTAAAAATATAAATTATTCACTTGTCTTAGACCAAATCTGTCTAATCGTAAGAAAAAAGATAATAGCTCTTCTCTGGCTAAGACAGATAATATAGTAGCATCAAATGTGAGTAAAAATATGCAGCTGAGAAGCCATTGGAGTAACACCTAAGCGGCCTTGAATGGAAAACTTCAAATTTGCAGTCCCACGACATCTTAACGAAGATTCAATTAGGGAAACTAAAAAATAAAAATCTTTAAACTTAAAAGCAAAAGACAGCTAAAAAGGAAGAAAATAAACTGACATTGTTCAACTCAATTCAGCTTTTAATTGAATAGTATACATCATGCTCTTTTCTTTCTTTTTTAAATCGATAAAATCAAGTTCTTTTCAAAAAGATGTTAAACATTACACCGGAGAGAAGTGATGTAACTTCTACTTTCGTCTAATCTAGGAGACGAATGTCTGAAACGCGGAGACGTTTTAAACGAGGGAGAAGATTTCCAAGCTTTGAATTTCCGATGCAGAAATTAATTCTTGGGAATTCAATTCAAACTCCACCCCACCTACAATTCCCTGTATTTCCAGACCTTGAGGGCTTCTAAGGAGGAATATTCAATTCCCCGTTCTCTTTTCCAATGTCCTGACGTCGAAGCAAGGACAGGGGTTTTCAGGTCTCAATTCCTAACGCTGTGTTTCGTAATTGATGAACTCTCCTTCTGTATTCCTTCTATTTTTCCCCCTTTTTTAAAAAACGAATGTAACTGAGGTAAAAGAACGAGAGGGATTAGAGAGGGGGGATGTATATAAATAAATGGCTATATATTATATATATATATATATATATATATATATATATATATATATATATATATATATATATATATATATATATATATATATATATATATATATATATATATATATATATATATATATATATACAGAAAACAAACAAAACTCAGGTTTCGGTCACAAAACCCCCAATCAATTATTTCAATTATTTATTTTTTTATTATTCAATTATTTTTTTTGTGACCGAAACCTGAGTTTTGTTTGTTTTCTGTTTATATTTACGGTCGAGAATTTATTCATATATATATATATATATATATATATATATATATATATATATATAGATATATATATATAAAAAGTTTTATAAAGCAACAGTGACAAAATAGTCTGAAAGCTAGAAGGTAAAAATTGGTACCAGTTGAGAAATCCTTTAGGTTTCCCCCTCTCCACATCTTTATCTCTTGACTTTACCTTATTTTATTGATTTCTCTGCCCAAAACTACATATAACTTTTATTTTTGTTTAAAAACCTTTTTAACTTTGTTAAAAACTTTTATAAAATCCTTTTGGTTATCTTTTACAATGATTAATAATGGCACAATATGTTCCACATTTGTATATTTTTAATTAATGCTTTTTTTAAAACAGTGCAATTCATTTTTTTTTACTTTTAAAGCCGGAAAATATTAGATTTTTTTTGGTAAATCCTAGTTTGAACCATATTGAGTATTTAAATTGTAAATTATAAGTATGTACATAAAAAAGTTTGTAAAAGTTTCCATTTCGGGATTATAAAAAGTAGCCGTAATAAAGGCCGACATTTAGCACCTGATGTTGGTAAGCATACCACTATATTAATAAATTCAATAAATATATATTTTTACACTTGTGCAAACAATTAAATAATGTCTAAACCGTTAATTACAAAAAAAAAATATTCGTATAAATTGTATTATGCGAAAAGATGTAAGCAATCTACGAGTCAGATTACATTTAACACCCCTGAAGACGTTCTCCGAAGTGGAAGCAATACGGACTCAAAAGAAATTTATAATAAAAAAGAAATTATAACTTATTATTAGCGGATAGATCTGAAATTAAATGTCTACTTTAAATGCGTTTCTATAAACCGTTTTAACTAAGTTTTGGATTAACTTATAATAATTAATACATATAATTCCGGAAATAACTATCAAGATCTCATCATTCAAGATAAATATACAATCATAATTAAGTTATGACTCCTAAAAGATATGCAAATGACAGTGAAGGAATTAGAAATAAAAAGAAAAAAAAAATTCTTCCTAGACCAACCCACTTCCCTCTGATGAAACGAGACTTGAAAGAGAAGGGAAGGAATGTATTGGACAGGGTCCACTATCCTAGTGACCCCCCGACCTGACCAGAGGGGATCTGGACTCCCTCTTTCACTATAAGAAAACCATTTATCAATGTCAACCTTCCTTTAGGTTCTCCTTAAAGAAAAGGGGAATCAAGAGGGGGAATTTCCTAGCTCCATCACTATTTCATTGGAAGGGGGAGATCGCCTACAGAAACACTAGTGTGAGTCTATAGGCACCCCTTCCTAGGAATACAAAGTTAAATCACTCCCCCCCCCCCCATAAACTCACCCGAAAACCCTTCTCTCCCAAAAAAAGAAAAAGAGGACATTAAATCACTAAACTCATTAGCTCCCCTCTGAAAATCCCTTTCAAGTGGAAGGGGGTGGTTGAAAGAGGGGCCTTTTCCTAACTATTATCGGAAAAACAATAAGAACACAATCCGGGTCCCATAAGATCTCTAGAAAGGGTCACCATGTTATTAATGAACCAGCCTCACATTCATTTTATAAAATTTTGCCTCGTTCCCCTTCTTTTTACCCTTAAGAGAGAAAAAAAATACGCAAAAAATTACCCTTCCCATAAAAAAGAACAATCTTTCCCACCGATGAAAGGGGTGCAAAGTTTGTTATTCACTTTGAGTGAAACACTAAAAAGTTAAATTAAATTTTAATTAGAATATCATGCTTTAGATCAGGGGTCTCCAAACTACAGTCCACGGGCCGGATCCGGCCCTTCAGACGTTTTCATCGGGCCTGCTGCGTCACCAAAGAAGTTAACAAATGAGCCTAAACAATACAAAGTTTTCCATATTCAAACGCCATTTCAAATATCAAAAAAGGTCGGCACAAGTCTTATTGAGGATTTGAGCCGATCACATATTCGATCGGCTAAGTTCGTCTGCGGGACATAGCTTTGCAATAGGCATTTGAAAAAAACAAAACTGCAGAGAGCGGCCATGTCCAACCAATTATGGTGGACAATGTGATTTTCATGATCCTCAGTATAAAGTTAGTTAGTAGACCAAAATTAAGTTGATGGCAGTTTGTCACTTAATATAGGTAACCTCTTTTATTTGGAGTAATATTTGAATAACTACTATTGAGTGACAAACTACCATCAACTTGAATTTTGGTCTATTAACTAATTTAGTACTCAGGATCATGAAAATCACATTGTCCATCATAAAGGGCGAGACATGGCCGCTCTCCATCAGTTTGTATTTTTCAAAAGCCTATTGAGAAGCTATGTCCCGCAGACGAACTTAGCTTACCACATATTCTTAAAAGGCGCTCAATGATTTACTTATACACAAAATTCTAGCTTTATATTAGTCAGACACTTTTTTGCACGCTATCTCCTGAACTATAATTAATAATTATGTTCACTTTTAACTTTTAAACTAATTAATGGAATTTCATCGTTTTTTTATATTTGTTCCTTATTTTTTTCCGGTTCAAACGATATGCTATATGTCAAAAACGCATTTATACTTTCGGTATTACTAACCATTCAACAAGTTTCAAAATTCAAAAATCGATCATTTCAAGATTAAATTTGGTGGATTTGTTTGTCATATAGAGAGGTAAATTCTTGCCAAATTTCAACTCGATCGGACCGCTTTTCGATTTTTTATGGTTTGCATTTAAATTTTTACTGACTCAGCAAACTGAGTTGAAGATGGCGGAAAGTGTTAATTTTCCGGGCGGCATAACTAGAAGTAAGGACTGATTTATCTGTAAATTTTCAACTATCTAGGTTAAATACCCTGGGCGCTACGATGATGACACACATACAGAACTGAGTGGTTTTCACATGCTGAAAACCACTCAGGAGGTCTTAAAAACACCCAAAACGGATAATTCAGTTGAAATCGTGGAAAAAATGTTTGGGTGAAAACAATACTTTTCCTACCGTAGCGTAGGTAAGGAAAAGTAAAAAAATGATGGCACACTATTATAGAATTGTGAAACCATTGAATGGTTTTTGTATTGTCAACGAAAATAGATGATCTTGGGGAGTTTCAGCTTTAGAGACAGGATTCAGAGACAAACAAACGACTTCAATTTTCCTTAATCTTTGACCAAATATATATAGATATATTTATATTTTGTTCACCTATAGATTATAATATTTTTGCTACTCGAAGCTTAAACTGCTTCTCAAAATATTCAAAATAATGCACCTTCACGTAATAAAGATACTCCAAAGATTTTGATAACCTCACATAAATATTTTTGTGATTTTAACATCTTATCAAAGGGGCAGTTGGTTTTCAAGAAGTAAAGCAGCATCGGGCGTGGACAGCAGTTGGATAGGTGACCACAGCTCAGGATTCGATTCCGAACCCGGAATTCGGGCCCCCTCAATGTCCACCCAGCGTTGTCAAACAAATGGGAAGCTAATCGAAAGATTAGCGCTACCCGGTTTCGGACTGGAAACTCGCATTGTCGAAACTGTCATGGTGGTTTGATAAGAAATGTATCAAACGTAACCGCGGAGTTGTGAAGAAATGGTTTAGCGACCAAAACACTTCAAGTGTTGGTCGCTAGAAGGGTTTGGTTGTCTAGTATCAATCCATTATTGGATTGATAAAAAGCTCCCCGGGCTTGTTCAAAGGACCCACTTCGAGGTCTATGTCTTCGTGCGTAAGCCCCTCGAATTTTAAAAAAATATATGTACATTAAATGTATATACATTCTGCATCAATTTTATCATAAATGAAATTTACATTCGTTAGGCGCTAATTTAAAAAAAAAAAAAAAAAAAAAAATTATGTAAATGAAAGTAGGATGCGAAAACAAATTACCTTTGTTTATTTCGTAATAACAATAAAAAAATAGTTACACATAAATCTTAAAATTTCTTCCCCAAAAAAATATTATGAGTACAGTTTTCTTTTTGAAATAACAAATTACCTATTAAAAAATAAAGGAATTTTATAAGATAGTATGAAAAATTACATTTCTTTTGTTAAAAAGTTTTCGTTTTGAGTGTTGGGGCAGCATTTATCAGGGAAGCGATGTTTCATAGAGCTTAAGACAAGCGAAAGAAACCAAAGTATATTCGACTTGCAATCTCCTGCCCCGACCCTTAGTACACTAAAGTCAGGGCAAACAAACAGACTTGGCACAAGACCAAAGGCTAACACAGGCTACAATCAGTCCACCCTTACATTATATACACATATATAAGAAAGGCGAGAAAGAAATGATATATATTCTTTAGGTTAAAGTATAAAAAGATTAATTGCACGAGAAACTCTATACTATGTGATAAATGGTAGAAGTTTCGGGTTCAAATGCCAATTGTGAATTAGGCAGGAAATACCCAATACTTCGACATAAAATCTTAAATCATGTAACCAAAGTATTCTTAATTTTGGCTATTTAATTAGGAAGAAGACACTGCCCTTAAGTGGTCATACTGAAATACAAGCAAAAGAAAAGAACCAACCTCAAACACAGGAAAAAATCAATCTAACACCCATGGAAATAAGATAAAAACCACGAAGAACCAACTAGAGGAAGAAAGGTATTAGCAACAAAAATGACTAGAAGCCAAGAACAAGAAAACCTCAAAAAGACTTGAGAAAATCCTTTAAAAAATATAATAAATTAATCAATAACAGACAAACAATTATAAGCAAATTCAGACAAGAAAAATTAAAGCACAAATTCAGACAGAGCTATATGGAAAAAATAATCCTATGTATTTCCTTTGCAATTAACATTCGATGACTTATTAATAAATATATTATATATATATATATATATATATATATATATATATATATATATATATATATATATATATATATATATATATATATATATATATATATATATATATATATATTATAATCCATGAAATAAGTAGGTTTATAGGAAATACTGTGTATATGTAGGGAATATGGGGTACATGTAGGGAATATGGTAGGTTGCTCATAACCCATAGCTGCTCGCAAAGAAACCTTTTTACTATTGGCCATCTTAATTCAAGATGGCGACCATTTGTATGAAGAATTCGACGACGATATTTCCAGGACCATTTTCACTAGAACCTTTAAATTTGGAATTTAGCTTCCTTTTATAACATAAACTTTTGTGAAAGGGGTTTCCAACGGGTCATTTTGATTCAAGATAGTGGTCATGTACATATTTGAAACCAAATTACCCACACTAGAATTATCACCACTTCTTTGAAACGCTAATATAATTATCAGTTAATTGTATTTGGTATAATAATTTCAAAAAATAATAATTATGTCTGCAAAAAGTTAATTTTGTACCAAGGGGAAAAATAGTATAATTGAGCTCAGACTAATTTCCTAAAGTTAAAAAGTTAATACTTCCTATAAAGGGAAAGGATTTCTCTTTAGGATGTAAGTCTGTAATACAATACCAGATAATTACAATTTTAGCACAAGGATGCGATAAAACGCCGGGGGAAGGGAATACAGAAGGAAAATTCTTATGCTTTTTAAAAGCTTAAAGGATTTATATATTATAATTATCATAAAAATAAAGATGAAAATTACGCCAGTGACTAAATTCTCACACTATTATACCACATAAAGATTGATTTGGACATTACACGATAAAAATATTAACTACTAGCTGGCAGTTCTAAAGAATACCTAGTAATCTCATGAAAAGTAGTTAAAATGCAACCATGAACCACTAAGGGCTACTACAAGAATAACAGCCTAAATTAGCAATGGCCTAATATTAGTATCAGTCTTAACCACCTAACCACTGTACAACTCGCCCTTTTTGGGAACTTAGAGCATCGAAACCAGTCTAGTTATAAGTTAAGTCTAATCAGTGTTACCACAGAAAACCAACGACTCAAACAACTCTTTGCTCTAAGAAAGTAATGAGTATAAGTTACGTCTATTTGTAGACCTGGAGTTCCTCCTCATCCCACCGAAAAAGGAACGAGTTTCGAAGCAATCTGTTTTCTGCACCCCTCCCGCCCTGAAGAGCTGAATATAAAGCTCCTGGTTGCCTCCCTGACATCGGTTTCCTTATCTCACTATCCCAGGCTTCGTCCATTTCAGGGGGAGGGGTTTCCCTGACCTCAATTACTAAATAATGATGGGGTCCTTCTACCCCTTCCCCCTTTAGAATCTTGATGGGGTCCCCTTCCAACCCTAGCGGTAGAAAACCAACTTTTCTTGTCTCTGAATCCCCCTTCTCCCCCCTCTAGCCAAAAACTTTTCCATCTTTACTACTGAATAAAATGAAAAGTTGTCTATGAGAAGATCTCCCATTTTAAAATATTCAACTTCCCCCGTTTTATTTATTTTTATTTTTATTTTTTTCGTTTTTTATGTTCCTTATATAAAAGAGTTCGATGATGACACGGAAGATGATTGTACAGTGCATTACGAGATAACGGTGACGTCTTTTTTAAAAGGAGGTCCTTCCACTCCTTAGGAAATTTAGTTTGTCATCAGTTTCCAAGTCGTCCTCTCTCTCCCCCCTTTCCACTTTGAGGAAATATCGCATTTTGCAATCATATATATATATATATATATATATATATATATATATAAATATATATATATATATATATATATATATATATATATATATATATATATATATATATATATATATATATATATATATATATATATAAAGACGCGCATACCCATGAACCATAAAAAATATACATAAATAAAAATTTATACTACAACCCCCCTCCCCATTAGTTACCCTTTGACAAGTAGAAAAATTATCATTTTATTAAATAAATAGCTAATGTAGAACAAGAAAAATAGATATACGACATTTACTTAAATGTACATAAAAGTTAGATTATAATAGCTTTGCCTCAAGCGCCTTCTAATTTATAAAAAAAGGAGAAAAATGTTACAGTTCAAAAATTGTTATCTTATCATCGTTGAGAAAAGGAGGGGGGAATTTAGGTCTTCGCAAAAAGTATTTGAATTAACAAAAAATCGGTTTCGGCTATTTTGTTGCATCTCTAGATTCTAAAGTAGATGTATTTTACACGTTAACGTGATCTAGGAGAGAATCTTAGCTTGTAACCTTAACTTGCACATACGTCTTGCACCATTTACTAAATTATAACTACTTAGGTATTTAAAAAAAATCCAAGTTGCACAACAAAAACAAACTTAGGAAATAACAACGTGATAAAATAAATAAAAAAGTCTGTCAATTAGTGTGGCACATAGCTTCCTCGCGTCCTATCGCATATATACTTTAATGATGTTATGTTTTTACAACCCATAATTGTTTTAATTTTTTCTCTCCATATTTTAAATCTATTAAAATTGTTTTGATATTTTACATGTATCAATTTAGCAACATTTAAGGAGTGCAGACGGTAGAAATCATCATAATATGTGGGCAGCTTTCGACAAACCATTCAAATTTCTTAATATTTAGATATTTAGATGACTACTTTTAAAAATATAAATGTATATTTGTGCGCATGTAGAAGAGAAGAAAATAGTTTTTAAGACATGTTAGTTCGCAAAAAGTGAGCGACAGACAGACAGATACTAGATGTCTGTAACAGATTCCTGTCTTGGAATTTGAGAATTCAGATTCAGAGACAAAACATTTTTGCGTTCTTCACAACAATCACATAGCTTCCGTTACCTTCGATAAGCTTGGTAGCAAAATAAAACACGATTAGATTCGTCAATGTCTAAATAAACCCGTATTTCCAGGACAAAAATATATTTTATAAATATATAAAGGAGAAGAGTAGTACACAATAGCTTGTTCGTTTATTTATTTAAACCCTTTTTATTTTTGATATTATCTCTATTGTTATAAAATTCGTAGTTATTCTCCTCTATTGTACGTTATAGCTTATATTCTATAAAATCCTATATTCTATTGATTCCCAAAGAGCAAGAGAACAAAAATAATAAATAGGTAGTAAAAGATAAATGTTATGTTAAAAGACACATTAGGAGAGCTGTTTAAAAAGGAATAAACAAGAGGGACTTTAAGAGAAGATTCTTCAACTATCAATCTGAATGGGTTAGAATCGATAAATGTCTATATTGATTTATTTTAAATTCTCACTTAACCACAAACAAACTGTAAATTACATGTACAATCTTAGATTAAAGACACTTATATACATCGGGAGTCTATATCTTTATTATTACAGCTGTGTAATTAAGACTAAACAAGGCGATACACTGAAATTAATATCGTAAAAAGAGATAAATGTCCCTTTCGTTGGTCAAAACTCCTACTGACGTGTGTTCTACAGGAATAAACAATAATTATGTTTTTAATTGTTCAGTGTAAATTCTGGTTCAAACCGGTGAATTTAGAAAGAAGCCGGTAGGGTATTTAATCAAATAACGAATAAATGATCTAGTTTATTAATAACTATGAGGACATCGATTGAGAATTAAATAGAAATTTAGGATAGCTAGGATCAGTCACAAGTATAATTAAAAATTGCGATTTTTCAGAAACGAATGTAAGACCACAATATTTGATTTCTCCAAAAAGACGGTAAAGCCACAAACATTTCTCTGAACGAAGGTAAGACCACAACTTTGATATTTACTTATGACTGATCCTCTCTATCCTCAATGTCTACTTGTATATTAAGTTATAATACTTAAACATATTAGGATAACATATCAGTAGGATCAGTAGGGCTTTACTGCGAATACGAAGGTACATATTAATAAAAGGCAAATTAAGAGTGGCATTGAAGAAGTCAATAATTGGTATGGTTAGCCCGGGTTACAGAGGAAGAAGTATACCAAAGAAATAAGAAGAAGAATAAGATTGGAATGGTGGGCGAAATAGAAATATCGTAAGCTATTAATGTCTTTGGTAGATATGAAATATTGAGTCATGACGTAAAGTCAATAGCGTGAAGCCAGTACTAACAACCTAAGGTGCAAAATGAGGAACCTGGCAAAGATGAATTTGGATAACTTAATCTGGATAACGTGCGATAAGATGTTTTTTCCATCTGGAGAAAGGAAAGCAACTTGCTTTAAATGGGGGAAAAATATAAAAGATAAGGTTGGATACGCAAACTAATTTTACTATGAATCTTGGGATAATACAGTTCGATGAACTACCAGGATGTACACTAGCTTTAAAAGTATATAAACTAAATCGTAATTAATCCTATTGGTAAAAACTGCAAAAATAAAATAAATCATTTAGAATAATTCCAATTCAAAAAGAACCAAGTCAGTAAAACAATGTTGTGCCAACATATTATTCTTTCCACTAGATTCCCCTAATATTTTTAATGGCAAAAGAATTAAAGAAGTGTAAAGCGAGTTGAAGGAGATTAGGTTGGCAACCATTAACTTCCGGTCAGCTTTATTTCCGGTTCATTTCTTCTGTATTTTACCTGTGTCGTTTATATACACTAACCCTTTTAGGTAACTTATATTTTCCATTACACTGTACGACGAAAGGTTGAAAACAGGCGGAACATTTTTACCTTATCAGAACTGTGATGTTCTTATCACAACTACTGACGAACCTCGACACACGAATTTAGATGGTTCGCGCACCTTATTCGTAAAGAGAATTTTCGTAAGTCGAATTCACCCCATCTCATTTATTTCACTCTTTCATTTAGTTTAGTAATAAATATAAATGTGAAGGCTAAAATAACAATAAAAGGGCTGAATTAATTATTGATCATTGAAATTAACTAGATAAATTACTCGAATTCACAATACAAATATGTATATTGTTAAAAATATCTGGGCCATTTACAAAAAAGTGACACTTTCTCTGTTCGCGAGTTAAAAAATTAATTACTTGCACTCCTTATAATTAAAAAAACTACAACCCCACAAACCTTTTTCTACAGATTAAATTCGTCATTTTAGTGTAGTCAGATTCTTGAATATCCTTTTTAGGGAGGAGAAATTTAAATTTATACATACAAAAAGGTCACGATAGTTATGTCCCAGCCCCTTTTAACCTAAGTTACCATATGCTCAAAAATGTTCAAAATAGTATATTATGTTACTAGGCCGTGAAGTGAGTTTTTCTTTACCGCGGAAATTAAATTTACTGTCGAGCGAAGCGAGACAGTAAATATTGCCAAGGTAAAGAAAAGACACTTCACAGTCGCGTAGCATATGCTATTTTTTCCGAGGTAGCAGACAATGAAAAAACATTAAATATTAATAAATAATCAATATAATAATAACAAATATTAGTACATACTTAAGATTTAAAAAAAGAAACCTTAAAAAGAGATTTCTTAAGTCCACGTAATGAAAAATGGATTTTAGCTATGTTTTTTAAGCTCTAAAGTTACTATTTTACAGCCTACCACAGAAAAAAATATTTTTCTTTGACTTTCTAACTATGATCATAGATAGGAAATATAATGTACTTTGTGATACTAAATATAATTTATTTATTATTTCGGTGTAACTTGTCGAGCATTTAATAAAGAGGCTTGTCCCACCAATCTGTCACGATAGTTACCAAGAAATTGGCTGAACTGTTTGACTGAGGGCGGGATTTCAGTGTTTTACAGATAAAAGAATTATTCCTTTATAGCCTAAAGTTCGTCTCCGCGTCTTCTGAAGTAAGCCTCGGTCACACAACAATTCTCTTCAAAAATCATGTGGCGTATGTTTATTCAAAGTCACAATAGTTAATTCATAAATTTTAGTACTTAAAAGTGCATTTAAAGCTTTTTAATATTTTTTGGGAATACGCCAGTAGTATACAGAAAACTTATGCTTTCCTTCGAAAGCATTACCATTAGGGTGGCTTGGCCGCCATGCTTTAGTTTATGTCGCGATAGTTACTTGTCCCGATAGTTACTTTACACATACATATTCTTGTTGCATAGATGTTCAGCGTCAAAATAAAGCACTAGTTGGCTCAGAATTGTCAAAGCGTCACTTTTTTGAAAATTTCATTTAATTATTTTATCATTCCCAACTTGAGAGGAACACGACACTTGTCACGATAGGATAGTTACCCAGGAACAAGATAGATGTCACATTAGTAACCCAGCGTACTACATGTCACGTTAGTTACTAAAAAAATTGAATTTAAATAGGTTATTTTTAAAAATAAAAAAACTTCGTCCTCATCATAGAGTTGAGTGTACAATGATTTATTTAGGAAATTAAATCTAATTAGCAATTTATAATTCATTAATTTTTTCACAAATTAAAACCAATGTAAGAAATGACCCTAATAGACAATAATATTGATTTGAGTCTTGTGACGATTTCCAATCGTCGTTTGGTGGTAAATATCATTTTGCAAATCGGTAAGTTGAAGAAAATTCCGGTAACTATTGTGACTAAACAACTTGACTTTTTTTATTTAAAAATTGATAAAAAATAGTAAAACTTAAAAATCCCGCGACCCACATAAATATTCTTGTTATATAGATGTTCAGCATCAAAATAAAGCACTAGCTAAATCAAAATCCGACAAATAAATTTTGGACATAAAGGATTGCTCAGAATTGTCAGTGTCACTTTTTTTGAAAATTACCCATCTTCATTGTAGATACTGCACATATTAAGTAACAAGTATAAGTGATAAATAAAAAAATAAAAAAAAACTATATCAATATTGTTTCGTAAGTCAAGGTTTACCTTACTTAAATAGGGTTAATAATAATTTAATTTAAAATATAAAACGCATAAGGATTTTTTTTTTTAATAAATAGTTTTACTTAGAAAGAAAGAGGAAAAAAAAAAAAAATAATAATGGAACTGACTGGTCACGCCACACCTGCACTCAGATAGTTAAAAACAACATTAATTTAACACTACCTCTTCCGGTTTCTCGTTTTTTTTTTTTAGTCTTCTCTTATTTTTTTCTAAACTTTTACACTGAATTCTGAGAAATTAAAGGATATTATGTAGCAATCTTTAAGAAAGCCAAATAATCTTAACGTTTAATTATCTAATGAAAAACACAAACTCTACAATTTCAGGAAATCATTAAGCATATTATACATGATAACTTAAATGAAAATAAGTATATAAAAACAATATTGTCTAATCAACGGTATTATCAGTCTACTTACCTAATTAATTTTTAAGTAAAAATGTATTAAAATATTAAATTTATTCAATGCCTGTAAAATATAACTTCGAAAGATCAATTGCTTTTCATTGATATATAAAAAATTATAGGTATGAATTCAGAGACGGAACTAGACCTGCTGAGGCCTGTGTGCAAGATTTTTTTTTGAGGCCCCCTTCCAAGGTGGCTAAATATTTTTGTCCCCCCATTTTTTAGGACACACAAAAGGTTTGTAGAAATTGCAACAAAAACATTATTTTATGATAAAAAAATCACAGGAAAGTACTTGCATCAAGCAAGTACTTTTTAGGGTTTCGCAGATTATTCGGCATATATACGCTATTATTTGCTAAATAACATTTTAGTATTTCCCCATCCCGCCCTAAATGAAAGTAAATAAAAAAATATATATATATAAACAAATTTAAATAGGGGGATCTGTCAAAAGAAAAATAGTGTAGAGTATGGATAATACAGTGGATGTCCCTGGTTCTATTTCTCGGGGGGTCATAATGCATTTTATCGGTAATAAAATAACAAAACGTTAAATGAAATATTCTGGCAGTTTTCATCGCCCTATCAAAAGGTATTAGCATGAATTATTTCATAATTTTAGGACTAGCAAAAAATTAATATGAACTAAGTTCACCTTATTAGTAAAATTATTCTTTATTTTTTATTTATTTATTTTTATTACTTTTTTTTATAACTGCGGCCAGGCCGAAGTGAGGCCCCCTTACCCCGAGGCCTGTGTGCGGCTGACGCCATGCACACGGCTAGTTCCGGCTCTGTATATATTTAATTTTGTTAAGAGAAAATTATTTGTTAAATACGAATTTTCGTAAGTCTGTTCAGTATATAAAATTTTCAATACCGAGGAGGCCTTCACCGAATATTTCGAAAAGCAACGACTGAAAAATGGGACAATGTGAAGAAAAAGTTACTAGAATGAATATATATACTCGTATACTATTTAGTCATCCGAGACACAGTAACTGGTAGAAGAGGATTCCACTAAGAACTATGAAGTCTAAGTATCAGAACTATGATAGAGTTCATGGAAACGGAGTATACAAACTATTTTACGACAGCATGTGAAACTAAATAATAATGCTGTTCAATATCAACTAACCAGTTGATCCATAAACGGAACGGGAATAACACAATATTAAAAGTGAACACCTACAAATTTGATAATTTTAATATGTTATAAGATAATATTAATTTAAGATAAACAACATTGCAGAAGAGGGGAGGGGCAGAGAAAAATAGGAGAGGCGTACGACTTACATGGCAAAAAGAACGAACGGTGAACGGGATAAAAAACCCAGTCAACTTAGTGACTGTGTCGGTAGCAACCCGTTCGCCGAATCGATGCCAATCTCAAGTAAGAACCGTTCTTGAGAAATAATTTTTTGATCACGTCTCTTTAAATGCTTTTGAGGGGTAGCTGCCCCAAATTTAGAGCTAAGATTTATTTCTCGATTTCACCATGGGGATATGATTTATTCTGGACATGTTGGCCAAAATTTTATCGAAATGATGAGCCCAGTAGTTTAGGCTCCACACGTCTTTACAGATGGATATTTTTTAAAAACTACTTTATTGGACTCAAATTTCTCTCTAGATAATATATACTAGGCATATGAGAGAGTAAAAAGATTGAATTTTGAAATATTATAGGTATCAATAAATCCATAAATATTACTATTAGGGGATATATACATGTATATATAAGTATAAGTACATATACATAAGTACATAAAAGCGTTATTAGGTATAGGAACCCCATAAATACTCATATTTACGCCGAAATACTTTAACTAGAAACAGAAGGAAAGGAAATCATAGCATAAAAAGTAAAGGGCCCCTCCGGGATTTGAACCCGGGACCTCCTGCACCCAAAGCAGGAATCATACCCCTAGACCAAGAGGCCACATACAACTAACTGAAACTCAAAGAGCTATATAACAGTACATAATACCCAACATTCTACATTCATAATTCAGAGGACTATTTCATTTATTTATTTAGATTGTAATAATTGTTATCGAATATTACATTATAAAAAAATATACTAATCATAAAAATAATCAATAAATACAAAATAAAGATTAAAAAAAAAGAGGAAAGAAATTAAGAATTATTTCTCTTATTACTTTTTTAATTATGGAAATTTTTTTGGCAAAGTTTAAGGAAAAGTGTGCGATTTAACTTAATTAGTATTTTTTGGGTGATAAGTTTTTAAACAAATCCACTTTCGAAATAAGAAGGGGGGATAATAAATAATAAGAATGTTTAATAGAGATAAGTAAAAGTAAAAGTGGTTATTTGACAATTCACTCACCATTTTAAAGTGTGTCCAACTTTTATATGTTTTGTAATTTTGTGAAACTATATGACAGATTATTGTACTGTCGTCGTAAATACATAATCTCTGCAAGGTTTAGCTTTCTAACTTTAAATTAAGTAATGCCAGCTTTAATTTCCTAGCAGTTAAATTTAGGTTCCAAGTTACAAGATTTAGAGACAACTGTTCAAAAAACAAACAACAAAGCACGTTAAATAAACGCATGTAAAAAGTAAAAACAGAAAGATTCAAATCAAAACAATGTGAGATTCAAAGAAAAAAAATATTAAAAAAAGACAGCGCAGCCACTTTCAAGTCAACATTTTATTGCTAACTAATCGAAGATTTATTAAGATCAATTTGAGGTGTTTTCATTCTCTTTTTACACTCTTTATAATAACTTCAACTTCACTAGTCTCCATACCTTTTAATCTAAAGATGACCCACTTCCAAACTATCTAGAAAGCTGAAACTAGCAATGGTAATGTATTTCTGGTGGCAATGCAATAATCGGTCATTAGTTAATTCATTAATTAACTATACATTAATTAATTTGTTTGTTTGTCTCCAAATCTTGTAACATAAATTTGACTCACTTCCTGATAATCTAAAAATATGAAACTAAAATAGATTATGTCTTTGTCTTTACAACTACAATACAATAATCAGTCATTAATTAATTAAGTTTTAAATTCAGGAGATACCAATTTGTAAAGCAAGTAAAAGAAGAAGTAGAACTAACTCAAAAATAAAAATTGCATTTTGGGAAAGTTACTAATCTGGATTAATAAATAAACTAAAATTGAGAAACAAGTGTCAATGAACAGTAAAGTCAATTACTTAAAATTAAAACGAGATAAACTTTTATTGTACAAAGTCACCCTTCGACAACAATCGATCATCTTTAAAACTGTTATATTTTACTGTACCATATATTTCCGGATTTAATTATAGAGGTAATCAGACTAGGGTTTATAGTAATTGAGAATCAGTGTGCACCTACTAATTCTTCAAACTGATTGGGCCCATCATTGATGGTCAATTTAGTTAAAACAACATTCTTCTGGTTCTTGGACATGGCTGGAGTAATCCTCATGTTATTGTAATGACACGTTATGTTTACCTGTAGCACAGGCAAACAAAAGCTACTGTGCAGACCTATTGTACCATTCAGGAGGGGTATTATTTAAATTGTGTAACAAACTTGATCAAAATCAATTCAGTGCTATGTACTTCAGTATCCGCCACATTTTAAACAAAATATCTGTTCGATACAATTCACTAAATATTCTCATACATGAACATGAACAGTATAGATACATATTTACTTGGTACAGTGTTTTACATTTGTTTGTTGTAACAGGTTTTAATTGTTGCATTTAGTTATAAAATTTCATAAAATTGACCATAATAATTATTCTTACCTGGCCCAACCCCTCACCCTTTGCCATTATTGGTATTTTTTCAGGAATGACTTATATGGTTAGATGCCTATTTTAATGGACTAGATTTTAAATTTGATTTAGTCCAAACCATCGGAACGAGAGATGGGTTGTTCGGGAAAGAATGGATAAGGTAAACTAACAATAGTGAATAATAATAATTAAAAATAGACTGCCAAGTAGTGTGGCACATATCTTCCTCACATCCTATCGTGTACTTCACTGTTATATTAACATTAACATTATTGTTATATTGTTTATTGTATAAAAACTATTAATAGTTTTAGTGATCTTTAACACTTCATAGCGGTGTCGTTGTTTGTTTTAATAAAAAATTGTATTTCAAAAAAATGTTTGTCTCATTGAATAGATAAAGTTAGATTTTTTTCCCAACCTAAAATTCTAAAATTAAATTATAAATTCACGTTGACGCGAGCAGTGGGCATGAACACTTGGACGAATAACATTGTCCAACAAACTCATACTGGGCATTGGCAAAATGAACATGTCTACCAAATTTCATCAAAATCGGTCGACATTTACTCAAGTTATCGCCACACATTTCAAGGATTCGCGGACACACAGACTGACAGACAGACACACAGAACGACAGACAGACAGACACGAGACCAAAAATGTTCCCTGAAATGATATCTGAAACGGATTTCTGTCTTAGAATTTTTCAAATTGGAGACAAAAATGTTTCGTTCTCAAAAGTGAACACAATGCTTTCGTTCTCGGAAGCAAGTATTTACCCTCTTAGAAGAACATAATATGAAGGAAAGGGCTTAAGTTAAAAATATTCCTACTGACGTAAAAGCATTGCTCTACAAGTATTGGCAAACATCAGATTCAAAAATGCATCCAAATGCCAAATACTAATAATGTGGCCAATTAAGGACCATATCATGACTGTGGAAAACACTGGGAACAACAAAACAACTTCAGTTCACAAATGGTATGTCACAATTTTAGTCTCTTTTATTGTGTTTTATTAAAAATAAACTGATCAATTTTGCTCTTAGTTTTAATCAACATTAAAACATCCTCCAAGTTCCAAATAAAATCCCAGTACAAACAACAAATTTTACAGAGATAAAAAAAAGGAGGAAAACACTTTTCCCAATAAGAGGCCTAAAAGCGTTTTAAGTTAATCCACACTCATACACAAGGTATAATATTATGGAAATATAAAAAAATGTCAGAGTGTGTATTAGAAAATTTTTATATAAAAGAAAAGATAAATAAAAGGCCTACGATTTTTGAAGTTAGCAAAAAAATAGAAAAAAACCATATTCCCATATATAAAAAAATACCAACAAAACATGAAAAAAGGTACAAAAGCAATTTGAAAACCAAAAACAAAACAAACCTCTGCTCTTGTTAAAGGGAAAAAGAATAAAGTAAAGAGATACTGTACAAACAAAATTTCTGCCAGAAACACAACCAAAGTCCAAGAACAACAAGTAACATACAGAGTATAAAAACACAGCCGTAAAACTACCAAAACAAATATAACACAAGATATTTGTTATAACAGTTGGACTCGTAAGCCTTTAAAATTAAATATTTATACGAATAAATTCCTAATAAAGCTAATCCACTAATCATCTAGAAAAACAATAAATATACATCTTTGCAAGTGAATAAAAGAAAAATGGGTGAGTTAATTCCCATGAGTCAGTTATCAATGACTCATTTATGATGATTAACTAAACTGCTTGAACCAGATCTGTAATAAATTAATTTTTTTTTTTTTTGCTTCCGAGCTTACCGAAGATACCGGAAGCTATGTGATCGTTCTGAAGAACGAAAATATTTTAGGTCTCCGATTTCAAAAAATCCAGACAGAAATCCGTTTCAGACATCAGGGAACATTTTTGGTTCCGTGTCTGTCCGTCGGTCTGTCATTCAATTTTTGCGAACCAACATATACGATACTAACATATTCACCCTAAAAAAGAAGATAGAAGAGGAACCGCCTTTGAAGATGCTTGGAGTTCTTATAGATTCTAAACTAAGTTGGAAGCCCCACTGTGATGCACTAGTAAAGCGACTGTCTTCTACTGTGTACCTTGATGAAAATCTAGTATCCGTTACCGCACCACTTTTTACGTATTTTTAAGAATATATCGCTTCTTTTGGCTCGGAGACAAATTAAGGCGATTATAAAAAAGCAAGACTATTAAATTTCCCACATAAAACTAAAATATTTTCCGAAATTTTATGGTTTTTCGCCATTTTTATGGTGAAGCCATTTCCAAATCTAGTCGATAACGAGATTTTCAGATTCAGCACCCCAAAAAACATAAAGATCCGTCAAGAAAAATTCTTCAGCAATTTTTTCCTGAATTAACTACTTTCCGTCACCAAATGACTGGACTAAAATATAAAATTAAAGCTTTGTCTGTACATTGATCTGAACTGCAAAAAATTTTAAACCAAAACTGCCTTAACTTATTATTTTTTATTAATGGGGTGCAGAGTACGTTTGACTTAATTGGCGCAAAACTAGCTAACCGAAATCTAAATATTATTATACAGTGGTGTGCACTAACATGTGGGCCATGTTGGAGGCTTGGTTTCATAAAAAAATAAATAAATAACAGAACCTGAGATATTAAACATGTGTTGAGGAGTTTATGGAATACTAGTAATTAAAAGGAATTTGTAAGCAGAGGAGGTCCGCAGATAAACTTATTGAGAAATAGGAAATTAGACTTTTTAGAAAACTTGGAAATTCAAAGAGCTATCCAAGACACAATCTAACCTTAATAACTCTGTATTTTAAAGCCTATAAAAATAATTTATATTAGTATTAAGGTGTAAATTAGTAATAGCAAAATAAGAAAATTATTGTTTAGAGCTTTAAACAATTATTGAGAAAAATAATGTTATACCTCACCTAACCCTACACCGTTCACATTTTCACATCACATCCCTTACCTTTAATTCCTTAATCCTTCTATAGCCCTAGTCTACCCCCACTTTGTACTGTAAGTTTAAACTTGTAAATATAAAGCTAGTAGAATCTTTAAGGCGGAAATACACATGCTAGTTACTCCCACAAAAACGTACGAGTAGCTCGCAGAGGAGAGCTACTGGCATGTGTATACATCAAATAGCATGCGAGTGAAAAGCATGTGAGTAAATCGCACGAGGTTTGATTTTTGTCTTGCCAGTGGCACAAGTCTAGGGGAGGTGGAACTGATAAGGCACGTGTAAACAGGCCTGCCAGCGCAAGGTTGCTAGTAACTAGCACGAGTCTCCCTCAGCCCTTCAGTCTTCAGTTGCGTTCCTTCCTTTATCTGACAACAACTCATCAACTTTCTCCAGAAGCATTCGCAATTGATTCCTAAAACCATTGACGTCCCCGAACCACATTTCATTTAGTAGGCTGTAACTCGCTCCATGTACCTAATTCCGTTCTATAGCTATCCAATCTTTTACCCACACTTTTTGTGTCTTTTTATTATTTTTCAAATGTTTTAAAACACAGTTCATGCAAGTAACAGAACAATCTGGTTAATTTTATTCCACACCGATACATTCATAAGGTACATTGTAATAATTAATAAAACTATCAAAATTAATTAAATCAAATACAATTATTTCATAATTTATTCCGGCTAAAAGAAGGCAAGAAACGAATGCCTGTTTCAAAACTAGAGCTGTGACTGGAATGTGTATTGTCTTGTGCTAATAGCTCGCACAAGACCGATCATCCGGATGGTACTGGCATGCTGTTTCCCTGGCAAATGTACACAGCGTCTGCAGCATGCCAGCTACTGACGTGCTAGTAACTTGCCACTGACATGCTTTTTTACTAGCATGTGTATTTCCGCCTTTAATCTTACTATGCTAACACATAACACTGAAGATGATATAAAATGTCAAAACATGTTTAATAATTAATATAAAATTGTGGTGAAAATATTGTTGTCACTTTCTATTAACTTCTCTAGTCATAATTATGAAGTGGTACCACAAAATCTGTCAAAACAACCAATTATTTATTAAAAAAGTGTATTTTAAGGATTATTTTGAGGATTAAGAGTAGCAATTCAACAACCACTTGCAAGCATACTTTTATAAATTTGTCATATTTAAAAAAAATATACAAATAAAATAAAAAGAAACTATACAAAATTGGATTAAAAAATCCTTGCAGATAGATCTTATTTTAAACTGGAGGATTTGAAAATTGTAAAGGCTATATTGCAAAGCTATAAACTGAGCCATTATATTCTGTGATTATTGATTGAATGTTACAGCATGATAGAAAGAAATATATTATGTTCATATCTAATATATTGAAAAATATTATGATAACTTCCGCCAGTCGAGATGAGTAAATATAATAGGCCCCTATTAATGTGAACTTGTAATCTCACTGATGCTTAGTAATTTGACTAATTTTGTCTATTAACACTTGATGGTAATTGTTTAAGTAAAGCTGAAATGATTACAGAATTATAAAAAGAGAATAAGATAGAAAATAAAATAAGTTTAGCACAACCTTGATATGTGGTTTGAGGAGAATGTTCCGAAGGTCTATGACGTCAGGTGATATTTCCATTCTCGAAGGTGATGTCTCTATATCTCTAATGAGGTCCAACACGTCTCTCCACTTAGTCACAGAGTCACAGGGAGGTGGCTTCACTGGACTGATACCCTTACACGAAATCTTATCATACAGCTAAAAACAAAACAAACAAACACATGTGAAAATCCTAATTTGATGATTAAACATAAAAGATAAGGCATTTAAATCAACTGTTAACAAAATAATCAATGGGAAGAGCAAAGAAATGCAACAAAACAAAGAATGGCTATCTGGGCAAGTAAACTAGCCAGATAGCATACCAGGTACTTTAAGGGATGGGTGATGGGAGGGGGGGGGGGAGACATTAGAGAATCTTACACCCTCTGCAGGGAAATTTTCACAGAAATAATAAAAAATATAAGATTAAAGATATATAAATTGAATTTGTATTACATTTTCTTCTTAGTAATAAAAATAAAATTCCTAAAGTTGTTCTAAAACAAGTAAATTATTTTCAAATTTAAATCACAGAAGGAAAATAATTGAGGATTAGGTACTCTTAAATTATAAAATTTAACAGGAATATATAATATTGTTAGAAGGATACTGTAAGTTAATTTAAATACTAATAATAAATAGAAAAAAATATATAAAAACCAGTTTGAATAAAAGAAATGCTATAAAACTTAAATTCTTCATCAGGTAAGCAGCTAAAAAATTGGTTTAAAATCATTTAACAATTTTTTTATTTTTTTACAGAATAAGCTGTTCATTTTTAGGGGGAGGGAAGCTCTGTAATCCTTTAAGATGTGCCTTTAACCAAACTTTTATCTCTAAATGCTGCAGGGAATTGTTATTTTTCAAATTGTCCTCTGCAAGTCAAAATGGGGGAAAAAGAATTGATAAAAATAAGGAGTGCCTTCTGTGAGAGGTACAGATATACCTTTTTTCCCTGAAAGGAAGGCAAATAGAAGAAATTCCAGGGCATTATTTTGAAAAAAAAAAAAAAAAAAAAAAAAAAAAAAATTGGCTAAGTACCGTATTGCATCGAATTTGAGCACTTTTTTCCATTTTTGCATCACAAAAATCGGGACGCGTCTTATATTCGTGGTGTGTCTTATAAAACCAATGAATTAAAATGTAACAGATCGAAAAGCATTTTCTTCAGTAAGCGATGTTACATTGGCTAAGAACTTATCTTCTACAAACTTCTCGTTTAAGTATAGCTGAGATCGTGTTTTTACTTTTGATTTTCAATTTTCTGAATTTTTTGGGGATATAATTGTCGTACCCTCCTATTTTATTCATTTTCAGGAATTTTAACGTGTTCAATAATTTTTGATAGCTCAGTTCACTATCTTTTCCTAGTCTGTTTTTTTTTTTTTTTTTTTTTTTTTTTTTTTGTTCATTCACTATCGCGATGTCAGGGAAAGAAAGAAGGGTTCCTTATAAAGCTGGGAATAAAAGAAAAGTGATTCTATTCAGGCAATGCTATGGTAACTGAGCTGCAGAAAAACCGTTTAATACTAGTGATTGTAATGTGCGTAGGCTCAAAGAAAATGGTACACCTTTTACATGAGTCAAATCGAGAAAAGCCTTCACTGGGTCGAAGAATTATAGGTGATTAACAATTAGACTGATCTCTTTTAAACTCCGACCTTCCTACTTCTCTGCCAGCATGGCATCTGCTTTACATCTAAAGAAAGATTCAAATGCATCTTACATTTAAATAAAGATTCAATATTCCAACAATATCTATAGCAGATTGCCTAAATTTGACGTCTAAACAAGTTGATAAAAAAGAGAACGTAAGATTTTTCCTTTGAAACGTCTACATATTCGAAGCAATACGGTATGTGCTTTTAGCACATGTAAGGTCTGTAGCCAAATTAACAAATAGGACAAGTTCGTTAACTAGCATAATCGGCCCAGCAGTATCAAGATGGCAGCCAATTAAAAGTTTGTTTCAGCTATAACTTTTAACAAGTATACATTACAATAATGTGAAACACATGCCTTTAAATGCATTTTTATTGTCTGGACACAATGAAACTACTCCAAAGTGTCTGGCCCAATCTGTTTCCAAGATAATAATTTTTTAAGATTTTAGGGCGAAACATTTTTTTCTCGAAAAATATGCGACAAATGAAAAAATCCTTAAAAAAAGAATAACTATGATTGTTTTAAAAATTTTTTTGTTGATTATTTTTTTTTTTTTGGGGGGGGGGAGGAGACACAAAAAATGAAATTTTTAAGGACACATGGCACAAAGATGAGTTGGTATAAAAACGAAATCAAATATATATTTGTACTCAGGGCGCCTTCCTCTTTCATTTAACACCCCAAATTATGCATTAGGTTATATTACACATAACAACACTATAAAGTTTCAAATTTTTATGTTGGGTAATTTCGTAGATCAGATGTGTTAAAGACAGGCACAAACAGACAAGCACAGGAATGTATAAGGGTCCTCGTTTTTGCCAACAGACTCTAAAAAGGAATTAAATACATTGTTTTCAAATAAACAAAATTACAATTTACTATTTAGAATTTATTATTATTTTTTTATTATTATTTATTTTCATTTATTTATTTTTATTTATTTATTTTTATTTTATTTTATTTTATTTTACATAAAAGATAGATTTCTTTCTATATATGTTTAATGATCTAATTTTATTAATTCATAATTAGATTTATAATTATGTTATTTTCAATTTCAAGAGAAATAATTTCAAGATAAAAAGAACTTTATATAAACTACGTTTTAAAATTTTCTGTTGAATCGTATGTAATGTTGACAATATAATTGTTATTGTTATATAATATATAATGTTAGTGAAAAAAAAAAACAGTTCCGAATTTATTTACTTCACATAAATGACAACCATCTAGAGAGCTGATCTTAAACCTATAAAAGGACAAATCTTTGTACAACGGATCTCCCCAACACCAAATCTAAACCATGCCATCGATATATTTGAAATAATATAATCGATATATTTCCTGTTTTGCTGTCATTCAATGTTTATCTCTTATTTATAAAAATCACAAATTTGAAACCCGTCAAAATGAAGATTGTGTAAATATGGGACATGGCAAAACAAATAAAATAACTTGCGGATTTTTTCCGAACTAACTTTTCATACAGCAAAATTTGCTGAAAACCAATTAAATTTTGCTGAAAAATGGCTAAAAGTATTAAAATAATGCATTGTCATCGTGTTCTGAACTATGCTAAAAGTTTCAAATGTCTAGCTATTCGGGAAGTTAGTTAGAAATTGATTGCCAGATTTGTACCGGACAAACAAACAAACAAGAAAGCAAGCTAATAAAAACGTAGTAAAATAGAAACAATTATATTATAAGAATGATTAGTTGAGATACAAAAATGTATCATTGCTTTAGTTTTATTATTATTTTTTGTTTTAAGGACCAACCTATGTACGGGTATTTATACCCCCTGTAGGGCCTAATATTTTTGTAAGGAATTTTGGTAATAAAGAATCAAGAATCAAACAAATACCAGAATAGTGTAGCTCAAAGGAATATAAATAGCTTTGAGAATACAAAATAATATTTTACAAGGAGACAATCCTCAATCATTACCTCCACTGTCACACCTGACTAATAGATGGAGATAACTTTTTCTATAGTTGCTTCTGTCAGAACTTCAATAGTTGATTTCATCAGTACTTTACCATACCACAGTAATATACCATAAACAGTCTCCGTTACATACAATAATAATAAAACTGCCAAGAATGGTGGAATTACCTACCTGAACATGAACTATCTGGCCCAGGACTTGAGACCTGGCATGGAGGGTTAAATGACTTAAATGTGGCCACAACTCTCCCCTCACCAGATTTTCATGCACCTTCAACACCTAACACTATTAGAACCCACCCACAAGAGCCATATTCTATAGCCTGCCTAACAAGCTTGGACAGAGTTCTGAACTAACCTTAAATACTTCAACAACAAATATACACTCTTAACAGAAAGACTCCTTTTTTCAGCACCTTACGCCCTACAATGAAATCTTCGTATTGAATTTTATACGTCAAGACAGCTTAAACCTTCCAACATACACCCAACATTACAATCTGAAATCCCACCATAAAATGGGACCCTGTCATTGGCTCTCATTTTTAAAAATTTACTCTACCAGAATGTTCATAGTTTAACACAAGGTGTAATGTTACATACCTCTAGTAAAGCCCTGAGCTGTCTATCCTCCAGTACAGAATGAAGAAACTCTCTATCATCTAACAATGGTTCCTCTAAGCATAGGATATCATCCAGTGAATCCAACACCAGGCTCACTGCTATAAAATTAAAAACATATAATAAAATCTATAAAGTAAAATAAAATATAATAAAGTAAAACATAAATTTTCATTATTACAGTAGGCTCGTTGCAAGTTGTGACTTTTGACACCCAGACTGACCAACCTAAATAAGGAAAAAAAAGTAAATAAATAAAGCCACTAGGCCTGTGGGATGGGTGGGGCCAGTGACATTTTTGTTTGTCTAGTAGGCCCGACCTTCTAGAATTCAAAATCCTGACCTCTCATTGGCTCTCCACCCCAATTTTTCAGATTTTCCCATGCTGTCAAAAGTCACAAATCATAATGTGCAAACTGTAGTAATATTGTTAGGAAGAGAGAACAAACCAAAGTTCCAGAAAAAAAATTAGACCCTCTGACACATAAATGTGCGCCTGGTCCCTTTTTACACCCTAATCCTTGAACAACTGAATTAAGAAGATATAATTTTTTTTGTTAGCTGTCTACATACCCACATAATCCCATTTATTACTTCTTTACTATATTTTACTTTCAATCAAAATAACCGGGAGACATACAGAGCAAATTAGACCCCCGCACTGGGACTTAAACCACGGGTCCTGAGAAATGATTTTTCTCTGTCGTTACCGATACAAAGTCTCCGTATAGCTCAGTTGGTAAGAGCACCTGTAACGGATTAATAGGAGGACCCGTGGTTCAAGTCCTGGTGCGGGTTTCTATTTTTCTCTGTATGTCTCCCGTAGTTATTGATAATTATAATTTGATTTAAAGTAAAATTTAATCTTTCCGCAGTATGAATACTACCAAAAACTTAAAAATTTGAATTTCTCTACTATATTATAAACAATTAAAAATAATAATACCAGCACAACAGAAACATTAAAATTGATTACATACAGGCATTAATAAATACAGTAGAACCTCGCCTACACAACCCTCAACAACACAACAACCTCAATTACAAGTGCAATTTTCAAATCCCCTTGATATTGCCATATCACACATGTTAATTTAACATGTTAAATTAACCTCTATAACACGAATTATTATCCAAACAACCTCTATAACACAGATTTTTTTTATAATTCAAAAGGTAACTCAGAACCTCTATAACAAGTAATTTTGAGAAGTCAACCTCTATAACGTGACTCTATATAGTAATAGGTCGACATTGAACAAGTCTAGACTTGAAAACCCCGCCCTCGAACCTCAATAACACGACTGATAGAAAAAATAACCTTGATAATGGTAGAATTATCATATATATTGATAGTAGTATTATCAGTAGAACCTTGATAATACGACTCTCAACAAAAAGAGCACCTTAATAACAAGACTGTTTTCCTAATCCCCTTGAGACACTTCTTATCGAGGTTCTACTGTATTTGTTAGGATGAGCAGTGGATTCAAATTTCATGGCTTCAGAAAAACAATAACTGAGAAACAATTTCCTGTGAAAACAATAACACAAAAGTTGTTTCTGTTTATAACCAAGAATAGTTTTTATTTTATTTTAAATTGAGGACTAGATCATTTTAATTGTTGTTTTAATTTGTTGTTAACTTTTTTGTTGTTTTACTATGTGAATTGTCAACAATGATTAATGACGAATGAGTATAGTGAGCATTCTTATCTCAAATGTTAATCCTACTTATTTGCCTTTTTAATTTTGTCAACCCAAGGTGAAATTTAAATATGATGTACATTAGGGTGGGCCAAAAAAAAATTAATTTTAAATTTGAAAAAGTCCAACCTCGTAAAACTTGTGTATACATTAGAAACTATCATACGTAAAATATTGGCCCGATCGAATGACACTTAGGTGGTGCACTATCGCTTCAAAGCTTTAAAAAAAACTTTTTAAGAAATTTTTGATATTTTAAATTTTTAAAAATATTTTAGTTATTTTTATTCACTTATTAGCATCTATTTGCTCTTTGATGGCATATTATTTGATTGCAGGAAGAAACAAAATTAAAACAAGTTAATTGTAGATTGAGATAAGTCGGTACATACATATGTGTACCATTGAGTTAGTCCAAAGATAATAGAGAATTTAGTGTTATGCAGGTCGTAATAATACCTTGGAATAACTCAATGGTACTCATATGTATTATGTATGTACCGACTTATCTCAATCTATAATTAACTTGTTTTAATTTTTTATTCTTCCTGCAATCAAATAATATGCCAGCAAAGAGCAAATAGGTGCTAATAAGTGAATAAAAATAACTAAAATATTTTAAAAAAATTAAAATATCAAAAATTTCTTAAAAAGTGTTTTTTAAAGCTTTGAAGCGATAGTGCACCACCTAAGTGTCATTCGATCGGGCCAAAATTTTACGTATGATAGTTTCTAATGCATACACAAGTTTTACGAGGTTGGACTTTTTCAAATTCAAAATTAATTTTTTTTCGGCCCATCCTAATGTACATACTAAATAAACAGGTCAAGTGTGTGCTAGTCAGGGTCCGTAGGCCCCACTGTATAGTTTAAGTAGTACCCTATTAGTCCACAGGCCACCATAAGAAGTGAGTCGCTGATTGATAAAGTTTTCTTACCTTATGGAATCGCATATTTATGCCTTGTCCACCGATGAATTGGGTATATGGCAACTGGGCGCTGGGCCATTTCTTTTTTGTTGACATGCCAAACTTGCCCTTCTGATGGAACATTGAAAAGAGATGAATAAAGTTTTGATTTTCACAGGATCGTTTAATTAAATTATTTCAAAAACAGTGGTAAAGGTGGCCACCAATACGAGTGGGCCGTTTTCTTTTCAACGTCCCCGCAGAGCGATATGTTTGGGGCGGTGGCCACCCCAAACGGCCCACTCTTATCGGTGGCCACCTTTACCACTGTTTTTGAAATAATTTAATTAAACGATCCTGTGAAAATCAAAACTTTATCTATCTCTTTTCAATGTTCCCGCAGAAGGGCAAGTTTGGCATGTCAACAAAAAAGAAATGGCCCAGCGCCCAGTTGCCATATACCCAATTCATCGGTGGACAAGGCATAAATAAGCGATTCCATAAGGTAAGAAAACTTTATCAATCAGCGACTCACTTCTTATGGTGGCCTGTGGACTATATTGATGGTGTTTTTTAAAATGCTAAAAAGCTTACTTTGAACTATCCTATGGGTCTGATATTCTCAAAACACATAAACAAACTTCCGATAAAGTATTTTTTTTGCCACTGAACCGGACTACAACCATATAAATACATCGAAAAGACCATAATTATAAAAAAAAATGTATTTTGTCAATAAAAAATAAAATATTTTTTTCGAAATTTCCAAAAAGTGGTATCTTTACTTTTTGTCGAAGAATGTTCAGGAATTATTTCAGATTTTTTTTACTTCACATAAGTGAGATAGAGGGGGGGGGGACACGTTTCACAGCCTTTCAAACTCGTCTACACTCGCCCTATCAAAGTTATACCAAAGAATTATATATTTTTGTAATCAGCTCGACGTACCATTTCATATGATACCCCTCACGGTGTCGAAAAAAAAAATAAAAAAATGTTAATCCTTAAGTTTTTTTACCCTAATTTTTTTTCTTAAAAATATTTTTTTAAGTCGGTATATTTTTAAAATATGTGGGTAGGTACAAGACACATACAAGCCAAATTTCAAAGTGATCGTACGAAAGGTGTAGCCGTGAGAGCAGGCGACAGGACGGACGGACAGACACACGCAGGAAAATATAAGGGTCCTTGGTTTTGCCTACGGACCCTAAAAATTATTGTAATTGATGTAATATCAGCTGTAGTAAGTTTATATAGTCCAGGAAAATAAGGAATAATAGGGGAAATAATTTATAAAGTTTTAAAACTTTGTGAAAACACTCTTAAGGCTCTACCGCCCTTTGAGGTTAGGAAAAGCAGTAAAATTAAAATTATACTGGTTCTAAGCAAGATATCAAAAATCTAATCACAGGCTTCATTCCTAATTTTAATTCTGCACAATTTGAGCCCTATTTCAACTTCCTATGATAAATAGTACAGGCGCCATTTCAATACAACGCTAAAACTTTTGTATTATCTGAGATGCTCACTTTTGTTTTTGCTTGGTATGAGGGCCTAGTAGTCACTAGATAAATTTAAGGTGGAATGGAAAAAAAAAATTAAAATGAAAGAAGCAAAGGGTAATTACTTCATTATTTAAAACAACTACTAACATATTGTTTACCATATAAATAATATTAAATATTATGAGAAAGAATAAAATAAGATAAATAAAATCATAATTTCAAAAAATGACATTCTATTCTATTCCCTTGCATTGTTCGAAGTTGTTATTGAATAAATTGTAGTGAGTTCTTCATTTTAGAGACTTGAGTTTTTAAAATAATGTTAACTGAATAATGATAACTGAAGTAAATAAAATTACTGAATTGAATGAAATTCGGCACACAGGAGTATATCAGAATTTGTGACAACTGTATAGTTTTTGTTACACTTAATATTTTTAAGATGGCCAACATGTCAGACGACTACCGTAAAATCTCACAAAATTACATTTCTTAATTCATGTATTAAAAATCATGAATGTAAATATACTTTTTTTTGTTTAACAAAAACTGATTTTATGTATCTTATTGCATTTATTTTGGGTACCTACTTATTTTTTTTTTTTAGACTGAAAGACTTGTTATCATCAAGTTATGTTATTTTATTTCAGTAATTGATAAAAGTAGATGGAAGATAATTTTTATTCTTATCTAAAACACTGGCACTGCCACTTGATTACAAAAGACTGGATTCAAAGGCCATCTTTTACCCTCGGGTAGAAGAGTAGAAAGGTAGGGTTACCTTTCAACTCTTTTAGCCTACCTGCCGTCTACAAATTGTTAATATGTCTTTATTTTTTTTATTCTTTGTATTGGTAAAAATTCAGAAGAATACCAATCCATAATTTTATTTATGGATAATTAGGTATCTTAAAAATAGTAAGTATCTAGTTTTCTGTTAGTGTGTTGCAAAGTTTTTTTAAACTTATAACTAAGCTATAAATATATGAAATTACATGTACAATGTGGAAATTACATGTACAATGTGCACAACTATTTAATTTATTTTAACTAAGTGTGACTTATTCACAAATTTTGACTTTTTTTTCTAAAATTTGATGGAAAAGTTGGGTGTGTATAATACGTAAATAAATAATTTTCCTCAAATTTTAGATCAAAATTGAGCTTGCGTAGTATACACAGGTGCGATTATACACAAGATTTTACAATATATAAAAAGGTTTTTTTTTGGAACGAAGTTCCTTATGGCACGTTCTGGAGCCCGGGAGTGAATCCAAAAAAAAACGACCAAAATCACCGTCATGCAAAAACCGTCACGAAATCTACCGATGACGATAACTTGAGAAAAAGATCACCAAGTTAGTTGAAATTTGGTACACATGTCCATTTTACCAATGCCTAGGCTGAGTTCGTTGGAAAACGTTATCCGCCCAAGCGTTCACGCGCAACGCTCGCGTAAACATAAGCTTCAAAAAGACGGGAAAAAGTGTTGTTATGGAAGACTGTTACCTGACTTGTTTATTTTTGTTATACGTCAAAATGTCACTTGGTTTTGTAAATATCAAAAATATAATCACGGTCTTGTTAAAAGTAAAATTGATCTGTGCTGACGCTTATTTCAATATATTAGGTAAATTATTATAATACTGCGTATTTAATCCACGAAAAAATTCTAACTTCAACTATTTAATGAGACAAACAACTTTTTTAAATATTTTTTTTAGTAAAACGAACACCGACACTGTTGTGAAGTGATAAAGATCGCTAAATTTATTAAAGTGGACCCAAACGTTTAAAATAAAAAAAAACAACGTTTTTACCGATATCTTCCGTTCTCACGTATAACGATTTTAATAAAACTTCTTACACATTGTCTAAAGTACAATTGAAACAGGCATGTAAAATTTCAACCAGATTCAAGCAGAAGCTTTAGAGAAAGGAAGAGATATATTTTATAATATTTTAAATTAATAGGCCGGGTAGGTAGAAAATAGTCCTATTTCAATCCAACATCCTTTAACAAACATACTCTTTAACTATAAACTAGCGTTGGGAACCAATCGATTGAAAAAAGTCGACTAAACGGTTGTTTTAAAATATTCATTCATTCGGTTGTGGATATCTAGTTTTCATTCGACTGATATCAGTCTATAGTTTGGAGTTGTATTAGTTGTAATTCGGACGTGTATATGTGGACGTGTGTATAACGAGTGTCGTGCGCCTTCTCCCCCCTCCTCCGCTCTGAGCCCTTCACCGTCGTTCCTTTCCCCTACCTATAACCAAAAAACATCCGAATAAAACATTAGAATGAAAAAGTCGACTGGATTCAGTCTCAGTCTATATTTTTTCATTCGAATGAAAACGATGTCGTAGCAGGCTGTAGTTTGGGACGAGATAACGAGTGTCAAGCGCCTTCTCACTCTCACCCCCCCCCCCTCAGCTCTGAGGCCTTTACGGCCTCCACCGTACTACTCCTATATAAAAAAAACCATTCGATTGAAACATTCGACTTGCGGGTTCAGTCTCGGTCTATATATTTATTCGTATATCCTATACCCGCTATGAGACTGTTTTCAGTCGATTGAATTCAATCGACTGTTTTTTCCCGAATCAACTTATTCATTCGGTTGTTTTTTCTAGTCGGTTGTCTCAACGCTACTATAAACTCATCATGATCAACTTTTTTCTTATATTCAATATATATTTATAGTAAGAGGCTTGCTTTAATGATACAAATAATCAGGGCTCGATTTGAGGCGGAACGGCGTTCCTGGACCTCTCTCTCGGACAATTAAAAAAACAAATTATCGGCACCAAGATTTTTTTAAAATCCTCAGTGAGTGACTACAAATTTGATTAAGAACATCATGTATTAAACTAGCAAATATTTTTTTTCCAAATACAAAAAAATCTCTTTTGTCGAGATGATACTACTAAATTATGATAACCTGAAACAACAAAGGCTTTTTTAATGGCAGAGATCGTATTAAATAAGTACTGTGCAGAGACGCTGTGCCGAAACTTGCCCGGGGCGAGTGAGATAGGGAATGTTTTGTTGATTTAATTATTCATATAAACCTAAGTACCTATATATTTATTGAGAATTTTATAACAACACGTGACATGCTAATCAAGAAATTGTTTATAAAAAATACTACTTAAAATTATATAAGTTTCCACACGAAACCCACCTGATTGCAGTGTGGGTTTATGTCTAAAACTGCTTAAAATGCTGTTTTTGAACGTTTATTTTTCAAAATTTATCTCTATAGGGACCCCCTTCCCTATAGGGGGGGGGGGGGGGGGGAGGGGGAGGTTGAAGTTCTGGCACCTCAATTTCTAGAAATCAAGCACTGCAAATAATGATTTTCTTTTAATTTTTCCTTAACTCTTGCTAGGTACAAACAGTTTGTTACTTTTAATTTGGTCTCTTTTCTAACTCCGCCATGTATAAGTAGTTAGCAAAGTATACGTGCTTAGCAGTGTGATTTTATAATTTATATTTAATGAAAAATGTAAGGAACTTCGTTCCTACCGGGTGTCCCGCGACACCACACGTCTTTTTTTTTTCAGCATCTTCAGGTCTTGATGAGTAGAAAAAGCTTATGTTACATGAAATTTTAAAACTCTTTTCAGGTAGATTAAAAATATGTGTTTTCACCTGAAAATTGTTTCATGGTAGCCATACAAACAAATATGGCATATAGATATCAAAATTCAAATTTTTATACATTAATCCTTCCGACCACTAGTTTGATTTATATTTATTATATTCTGATCAATAATTCAAGCTCTTTCTCCCCATTCAAAATAATAATTTATAATAGGTTCCACTCACTTAAATTTAATATAAGACTGATACAAAACTGAATGTATAATTACCAGCAGAAGTAGCGTCGTCATCAGGGCAGTCTGAAAAATGATCGTGGGAAGGATCTGAAGGGTCAAGGGACCACTTAGGAGAGGATACGGCAGCCATTACAGCTCCCTTTAACCTTCTCCTTGCATTTAACTTTTTCATCTCATCCACTGTAAAACTTAAATGTATTTTTGGCACTGTTTTCTCTCGGTCCTGTCAAAAAAGACATCAAATAGCTCATATGAATTGATTAGAGTTAATAATGATAAATTTTAGTTTATTAAACATAATTATGAGAAATAATAATATCTTCTTTTAGGCCTGAAGATAACTCAAGAGAAGGTGAAATATTGCAAGAAGTGGCAGTTCTACTATTTAATACCCTAAAGACCTTGGATAATATAATTTAATTATAAAATAGAATAAAAGGTAATGTACTACTAAGATAAAATAGTTATTTATGTCCAGTTATGTAACTGGTCTAACATAAATAGACCTTAATGCATAAAACAATATTAACTATTTATTTAATTTTTTACTAACAAATTACTAAAACTATTGAAGATATCTAGCAAATATTTTAATAGATTAAGAAAAGAAGTAATTAGGATAAATCAAGAAAAGCAGTTGGTCTAACCTAAAATGACTTTAATACAAACAATTTTAATGCATGTTCACATGAAGCTGCAGTGTAGCCAGTTACTGTTTTTTTTTTTTTTTTTTTTTTTAATTAAAGATCTACTATTCATTAAACTTATAAAACAGAATTGACAAACTATTTTATAAATAAAAAGTTTATTTATAAAAGATTACTTGACTTAGAAAAACTCCCTACGACTAATAAAACAAATCCCTAAACCCTGGATTAGCTTACCACAACATGGGAAAGCTGTCAGAACAAGTAGGGAAAATTTTACAAAACAAAAAATTAGAGCCAGTGACACACCATACACACAACTAGGCACAATTCTCGGCACAGTCAAACAAATAATAAACTAAAGCTAAATCAGGAGTATATAAACTGATATGCGTGTCCTGTAAAGATATATATGTAGTAAAATAGGCATTGCAGAGCATTATAAATAATAGGTGAGGGTCAGTATGTGATAATGTAGTTGATAGAGCTTTGTTTTATTTTAGGTACCAGTCGTTATTTTTAGATTAATGTTATTTTTAAAATCCGTTTGTTACTAGTCTTTTTGATATTTATTTTATGTTAATGTCCTGTTACGGACGTAGAGATTTATATGTGTTAGATAATTGGTGAGGAGATTCTAGAATTTTGACGATGGAACAATATAACTTTTCCTAATATAACTTATGTAATATCATTTTAACGATCCTCACAACAGCGACATTTAGGCTTGAGAATGGCAGGTTAGTGCCGAAACCTTGCCTACATAAATGATAGTTTTATTATTACCCTAAAAGGATCTCACACTACACTCAGAAAAATCTAATCTTAACATCTCAGCTCTTATAAAACCAATAAAAGATATTTTATTAAAATAATGTCTGGTATTGTAAGGTATATTTTGGTTATAGTAATACAGTAGAGCGACGATTATCCGAACTAATGTTTTTTGGGGTGGTTCGGATAATAAAAAATTCGGATAATCAAATTCACTAAAATTATTAAAGTGTAAGATGTAAAAATAATCAACCACCTTTATGAAAAAAGCATCTTTGTTTTATTTATCTAGTACATAGTGAAAAAGATGTATGTTGTATCACTTAAGATTAATTTGGCATAAAGAAAGTTTTAATACTTTAATTTTTCTTAATTTTTTTTACTTAGTTTTACCATATAAACTACCCTCCTTACTTTCAAGATTAAGTGCATACCTAGTGATTCAGTCAGAATTATTTTTTATTCCCGTAATCGTTGATTTACCAACGTCGAACTTGATAGCTAATGCCTGACCCGTATCACCTTTCTTCAGCCGCGTAATAATTTCCATTTTATCTTAGTTTCGTTTTTGTCGACATGTTGTAATTTTTACTTAAAATATCTGACCACTAACTAATTCAATGTATACCTCACAATGAATGATTTGAAACTGAGAGTACCCGACCAACAGAATAGAAAGGAATTAAGTGGAAAAATGCTGCAAATGATTTAATTAATAGACAAACAAAAGTTACTTCTTATTAATCAAATGGTAATGTCTGCCCCGTCAAACTAAATTCATCGAAATCTGATATCCCTTTATGTACCTAACACCGCTGTTTATAAAAATTAGTTAAGCGGCAGCTTTTGATTTTTTTTTTTTTTTTTTTCCATGAAGCCAGTTCGGATAATTGAACGTTCGGATAAATGACGTACGGATAATCGACGCTCTACTGTATATGAAATTATTGTTTAGCTATAAGCAGTTGAAAAATAAAAATGTTATACCTCACCCATAACTATACAGGGTTCTGCCTTGGATCTCAACTTCATATCTCTTACCTTATTCCTTCTATAATCCTTCTACCCACACAGCCCAAGTCTACCCCCACCTTGTGCTGATAGTTTGTCATAAAAGTTTTTAATCTAATCAGCTTAGAACAGAATCATTCTAAATAAATTAACACGCACACTGAAGATGATAATATATGTCGAAACGGCGTTTGTGAATTTTAATATAAAATTGTGGTGAGAATATTGTTGTGTTACTTTCTACCAACCTCTTTAGGTATAAAGATTAATTATTAAACTTTAATATATAATGTTATAACATAGATATAATAATTAAAAATGTTTCCTCATTTCACTGCCAAGACAGTAAAATTGCATTTCCCTGCCTGAATTAGTTCAATAATGCCTCATGTAGCTACCGCAAGTAGATAAAATATATTGATAGAGATTAGAGTAGCTAATTGATCAAGGCATGGAATTGACAATGTTTATTAAATATCAAATTACAAAAGACATAAAAGCATGGAAGCTACTCATACCTGATTTTCTCACATTTTTCCTATTCTTAAATATTGACATCTCCATAATTTTTTATAGCCTTACCCACATTATTCCATTTTTAAATAAATTAATCCTTTGAATGTTTTATATTTTTTTTGAAGTTTTGCACTTAGTTTTTATTATTTTTTTAATTCTTGTTATTTGAAGAAAAGAACTTAGTAGGAACATTTGAAATATTATATAATACCATAATAATAAAGCGGCAATATTTTAAATAATGGAAGTTTTATTTTTTGTATAAAAGCACCTTTATAGAAACTCAATATTTAGTGTTAATACGTTAAAAAATATCTCTATCAGATTAATCAGTTGATGGCGGGGAACAATTGTTTGGCACTACACAGAGGCTAGGAAATAAAACAAAAAATGAACTTTAAATAACTGAAGAACAAAAAAAGCTAGAAGAGGATGGGGAATTAGTGAGAAAGAGAGGTTTAAAGCACTCTTTGATAGCACTAAATTCTAACCAAACTCTTCTTCAAGAAATGTCAGCATCAACGAGTTAATGATAAAAAGAAGGGGATTCTTCTTTTATACAAGAACTTCTTTTATACAAGAAAAAAAGTCCAAAAAACAAATATTTATAATTTATTAATATAAGTGTAGCAATCAAATTGTTTTAACTAAGAAAGTTAAAATAACTGCACTTGGGAATTAACTTAAACATTAATTAAGATAAAGGGAGAAAGACACATAAAAATGAACCCGCAAAATCGATTCTGGAAAATCGAACATGTATTCTTAGGTTTATGTGTAACTGCTCAAACCATTGAATAAGAGTATAAAAAATTTCCATTTAATGTTAAATATCTACTGTGAGCAATCTAAAACATTTCCCTCCTTCCCAAGCCATATTCTTCAGATCTCAAGTCATTGGCTAGGACATGCATACTAGGGTTTTAACTCTATACAATGTGTTGATCTTAAGTTTGGCCTCTGAATTACCTAATTTAATAGATTATCGTTTTTTAAGGTTTCTTTTCGGGAACAATAATGCAGGGAAGAAATAAAGAGAAGAAGCGGTAGTGGTTTTCGTAAAGTGTACTTTTTAAAAGGAGAAAAAGAAAGGAAAGGCTCCATTCTCAGGGGTAAAATGGAGGCGTTACTCACTTTCACAATATACAAATAATTTATAATTAAGATTTGTAAATCGTATCTTAGATCCCTATCTAAATCTATCTTAGAACCAATGACTGGGGAGCCCTGGAGCCTAAACATGTCACATACATGTTGAATTATCTAAACATAAAAGTTGATGAAAAGTACTTACCCTTAACCAGCTATGATTGAGAACATCTTGAATAGTTGACCTCTGATTTGGATCTAAATGAAGCATTCGTCTTACGAGGTCTTTACCTGTTTCACTAACACCTTCCCACATGGGTGAGTCCAACTGAAACATTCAATTAATTGTTTTCATTATAAATAACAATAAATATTAATTATTCCTAGGGGTTAGCTAGCAATAAAATCAAACTCCTAAATACCAATCTAACCTCCAGATTAAGTCCACTAAACTACCTAAAAAAAAAGCATTTCAATGAGAAATATCCTATTATAATAATGATAGATTCATTTTTCATAGATAATTTTAATAACAGGAAGATCTGCGAACTAATTTTGCCTAGATCATAAACTAACTTCTAACTTTCAACAATTAACAGATGTTGAGAATCAGATATATTTTTTTTATTTGTAACTCACTATTTTGTTTATTTACTTGGTGCTGTTTCTGTTTTGAGTACAGTAATCCCCTTGACAGTGGCGTACCAAGGTCTTGTGGTACCTGGGGCAGGATATAATCTTGTCACCTCCTCAGGACGGATTTTAGGGGTGTTTTTTTTCTTTCTGCCACAATGACACCCCCTAAGGCTTGTGGCACCTGGTGTGGCCTGCCCCTCTCACACCCGCCTTGGTACGCCACTGTCCCCCGATATCCATGGGTTATTTTGGTTATCCATGGAAAGTGCCTAAATGGCCACTAAAATGTGTTTTGAAAACCAGGAATTTTAGACTGGAGAGGATTGAAAAAGCCTTGAACTTGTGGGTCGAGGATCAGACATCTTAAATTATCTGAGAAATTTGTATCTTCACTATAACTGATTATCTCCACTTTTATTCCATGAAAATTTTTATTCCCAACAAAATCATATTCGTGAAAAAGGGCCAGGTTCCTAAAACCCTCCCAAAAAAGTCAGCCTCTCAAAGTAGTGATATCTACATTGTGATATATAGTTTCTTTAGTCCATAACCTTCATTATTCCTACTTTCAAGAGCAACACTGCTTTTATTATTATTTTTTAACTCTTAGCCAGTTTCGGAATGAGGCATAAAACAGACTTGGCCACAATGTAGATATCACTACTTTAATAGGCTGACGGTTTTGGGAGTGGGTTTGGATCTTTTTTCTTTTCTTCTGAGTTCTCTCCCTCCCATAACCCATATAACTCCTACGTGACTTTACATGATATTGATGTCTTATACCTCATTAAGAAACTGGTCAAGTGTTAAGCAATAAAAATAAAAGAACAGTCTTGCTCATGAAAATAGGAGTGAAGTGAGGTTAAGGACTAAACAAAGAACAGACTTGGCCACAATGATGATATCACTACTTTCATGGGCTGACTCTTTTGAGAAAAGGTCTGGAACTTTACGTGTTGAGCACAGTTAGGTGTTGAGGATATCATTCCTTTTTGCTTGCTTCAGCATTGTGGTTTTGGTTTTTTACGAGGTACTGGAGGGAGCATGGCCACAGTATTTTCCCTATACATGCATTAAACCGATAAAGAATAACATGGGTATAGAGTATTATTATATTACATATGATAGTACATAAAGACGTACGGAATTTTCTTTTTTTACAAAATAGACGCAATTTTTTGTGAAAATATCTCATATTTGTAAATAAATGCGAAATGTAGCAATTTGTGTTTTTTTAACAAAGAGATTTCTAAGAAAATATTTGCTCACTATTTGTGGAACCAATTAAAAGACTTGAAGCACAAAGTCAGGGGTGCTTTGGTGTGAAAACATCGCATTTGCTCCTAAATAGTTGTGAAGGAATGGATTTGGATAAAAAAACAATGCTAAAAACCGCATCTGAAAAAAGTTTCAATAAACTTTCTCTGCACATGAGATTAAATGCAACAAATGAAGCCTACTTTCATATTGGTCAGTTATTTCGCACATCGGTGGCTGCAAGTATGACCACCTTTAATCAAAATACAATAATCAAAAGCTTTCCAAAAATTCATTTCTTCAGAGCACTTTCTTAAAATAAGCTCATTGATAGTTATACTGAGTTTCATCACACAATGCTTCAATCAATAAACATCGTTATTACTTAATGATTCGTAAAATCACTTTATTTCCTCTGGCTCTATAATACATTTGACTTTTCTCCTTTTATTACCAAGTCTGACCTCCATGTTTTATATAACACACTGTTTGCTGTAAGGTGCTGCACCCTACAGCAAACAGACAAACTATAGCCCAAACAGAACCAAAGGTCCTAACAACACTAAAGAGTAGCAAAGTAAATTAACACATCTTCTCTTTGCAAACCTACTTATCTTAATTCCTGCTATTTTCTTAACATACCTTTCCTCTTTCCTCTTTTATTTGTATTTCCAAGTCCAGGAAAATAAATGGAAAGTTGATGTTAGTTTTTTTTCAACATATTAATTCATCAGAGTAAGGTATTCGTTCTTTTATTAAGATATGAAATGAACGCTTTTCCACAATAAACCTTTTATTTTAAAGCTGATCTGACTCATAGTCTGATTTTTCTTTCATGTGATTCTTTGACGGCTTCAACTAATTCTGAAACTGATCATTTCTAAACCTAGCTTTATTTTGTGGATAAATATGAATTTTTCATAATAATATTACAATTAACTCTAATTCTCAGAGATATTTTTTAAGTCACTGAAATTTTGGGAACTAAGCCCCATAAGAAACACCACATATTTATTTAATAACTGGTCAACTTACATGAAGTTTCGCATTGCATATAGAGTTGTATAAGCGATGTTTGGTGCCCCTGAAGGGTAATGTTCCTGATAATAATATATGTAATAGTACTCCTGCTGACCAAATATCTCCTGGCTTACCATACTGTTGCCTTTCAACTACTTCAGGGGCCATAAACTGTGGAGTACCAATTCTACCTGTAATATACAAAATTACAAACAACAATTAGCACAAACTAAAAAAAAAAAAAAAAAAAAAAAAAAAAAAAAAAGCAAGATATTTATTATACACTAATCAATAGGCATGCTAATGAAGTTTTAGGTTAAAATTTGAACTTATCTTGGTACTATAGAAATAAATTATGTTAATTCACAATATAAAATTTTGGAGGATACATATTAACTTACAAATAATAGAGAATGTAAATCCAAAATTTATGAAATTTGTGAATTTTCATTGAACAGTGATCAAGAACATAAAACAAAATTATTATATAGTCTATATGCCAAAGTTTATGTCAGGCACCACAAAATTTTCAATGAAATGTGATTTTTGAACTTTTAAAATGTGATTAATAATTAAATTGTATTAATTTGCCATATGATTATTACCATAATTGATAATGTAACTAGGTTTTAATGTTTATCATAGAATAGACAACATTGGGCCAGAATCTAATAAGTGTAGATTCTCCAGTGGAGACAGCAACTGAGATTATGTGAATCAAAATGTTTATGGTTTCTCGTAATGTGAGTCAGTACCTGACAGTAGCTTAACACTCACATAATGATCAAATATCTTGAGAATTATTAAGATCCAGTTTTATAAGTCAGGCAATATTATTTCCCAGGATGACAGGAATCATTATTTGGGACAAACCTATTAAAATTTCACTCTCATTTCTAAATGCATCTTCAGTGGTAAATAATTAAAGGCACTAAACAAAATAACAAACCAGGTTCATTTTATTTTATGATAATTGTTTTCTTTGTTTTCCATTCTGATCAACATTAACATTAGTTTGATAAGTTTAATCCTCTCTAGGATTTAAACTATCATCAGATAGGACATTGTTTAGACATAATTCTTAGTGGATTTACTGTGATCTAAGGTTGATAGTTATAAAATTATCATACTTCTTAAAAGGTAGAAAGCCAGTACAATTTAACAGAGGCCAAAATTATGAGAACAACTATAAAAGTGGGCTCAGAGGAAACCTACTCATAAAATGCTACGTATCTTAATGTAGTTGAAAACATTGTTCAAAAAGTAATCAATAAATTTAACTAAATACAGACCACTGATAAGTTTGCAGTAGACTCTCAATCACCCAGTAATCATTAATACATCAAACTTTTTTTTTAAGAACTTAAATTATACATAATTATGGAATATATTTATAAAGTAAAGAGAATTTATTTGTGACTTTAACATTCTAATACAAACCCTACTTTTTTGCAGATAGCTATAGGTAATTCACTAAGAAGATGAACACCCCTATTCAGAGAATAGGGGTGTTAACCTTAAATTAGGGAAATATTTGATAAAAACAAAGAATCCTTTGTTTCATGAGTATTGTGAGTAATCATACATCCTTACGTGGGGGTCTTATTGTCTTGCACTAAATTATTCTTTTATTCAGTTAACTTTTAATATTTTTAATTAAAAAGACACAATACCGTCTACGTCTATTTACCGTTACGTAAATCAGACATGCCTCTCAAAAAGAGTAAAAAGAAACCATACTTGAAGTCTAACAGTCAAAGAAGTAATGAAAGAAAATAAAGATTTAAGATAAACTGGGAGATAAATCAGCTATATAAGTGGCGTAAAAATACGCTATCTTAATTTTTTAGTTTAAGTATTATTTGTTAAACATATTAAAATATTTTTTTAATAATAACTAAGGCCTTAGGTACAATATGAGTGGTGAGCGGCAGAGCAATGAGGGGAGGGCAACAGAGCAGGGTAATAATAGACTGGGAGATATTTTCCATGAGTTCCCTGCCATGTTTACTTGACGAGAGTTTATAATTAAGTGAATAGACTCTTGAGCGGTGAGCGAAAATTAATGTCTAGGCTGAGTGGTGATTGGTAAGCGGCAACAAGTTAGGGTAGTGACACACTTCGCCACCCGGGTAGCGCCACCTGGTTGATGCCACTTGCTCCCGCCACCTGACTTGCGCCACCTACTTATATGAGGGATGCAGTCAGCCCATGATTTGATTGAAGGAGTGGGGGCTGAGTGGCAGGGACTTGGGTGGCACCGTGTGACAGGCTCAATTAAAAACAATGGGTTGACCGGGTGGCGCTACCTGTGGGTGGCGGTTAGACCGTCGGACGGTCGACCGTGTAGTGCCACCCAGCAGGTGGCGCCACCTCGTGTGACAGGTTTCATCTATTCTCAGGTAGCGAAGTGTGTCACCCCCCTTAGTGCTAGTGGCCGTATTCTACTTCCATTGTACTCAATATAAACATAAACATAAGCGGCACCGCTCTGTTGCTCTGCCAGCCACCGCTCGTATTGTACCCAAGGTCTAATAATGTTATTGTATGTAGTTAACATTACCTCATAAAAATAACTCCCTTTTCTTTACCTTTAATAACAACATTTGCCAAGGTTTTTTTTGGACACAAACAAAAGTTAAGGATTGACTGTATGATTGTATATTCCAATAAATTTTAAATTTTGTTTCACCATGTCTAAAATCAATCATCTAGGCACTCAATGCTTTAACTCGTTTTAAACTTTCTATTTTTTTGAAAAAATGTTTGCTCATAATTGTTTAAACGACAGAATATTAGGGTGATGGGAGATAGGAGAGTCTACTCTATGATAGTATATAAATCTTTAGTTACACTTTGTCAAGGAAAACTATTTGACTTAAGATGCTTTTAGCTATGGGAGTAAATATCAGTAAATTATAAACAGGAATCAATAATTGCGATAGAATATTTCTAACAAATTTTCTTTTGCAATATATATATTTCTAACTTAAAAAATAAAGAACCTGAAAAAAATAAAACTAAATACACATAATAATTATAATACTGAAAAATATTAAAAAAAAAAAGAAACAAAAAAAACAAAAAAACAATCAAATCAAAACTAAAATTAGATACTTGATGGTGAGATTTATTTCATGCAGCATGCAAATCAAATGCAATTATAACTACATGTGTCAAATAGAAAAAAAATATTGAAGCCAAATATGATAAAATCAACAGCCCAAAATATAGAAAAGAAAATACAGAAGAACCTCATTAATTCGAACTAATTGGGACTGGGGGTGGTTCGGATTATCAAATTGTTCGGAGGCTGAATGACTGAAATATGTGTGTAATAAACATTCAATTACAGGGTAAAACACTTTATCTGTAATAAAATATATTAACAGTTCAGAAACTAATAGAAATTAATGAAAAAATCACTAATTTTCTTCTGTGTTGTCAATGAAGTGCGCTTTCTGCATGCTTCTTTGTACCTTGTTGGCGTTCGGATTACCAAGGTTCTTCTATAATAAGATTTTTTTTTACATTTTAAATTCTTTAAATACAGTGAAAGCTGTTAAGGTAAACACATTTATTAGTGGACAGCCAAACATGACCCACCTTCCTCAGATGAAAACTAAAAAGAATCACCTTTATTTTTTAAAAACCTTAAGTGGTCAAATTTTATCACTTCTTTAAAATTGGAGTGGTTGACTTCTATGATTGGTCATATTAATACTGGCTGAAGACGTTCACTAAATAAAATTTAATTAGTTTAACATCAAATTAGAGCATCAAAAATGAATGGCTATACAATTTTTTAACCAAATTTATTTGTTTTTGTTTTTAAACCTTTAAACATTTTGGTTAACTAAACTTGTAAGGAGGTTATATACTGTGGAGAAATAGACAAGATATTTTGATCATGCATATTATGCTAAGGAGTAGACTCATCAGCCTGCCTTTATTTAAATTACATAATAATAATAATTCCCTTGTCCCAACATTATCAATGAAAGGATTAATTAGTTAACCGATTATAAAATATTTAAATGGTCAAAAAATTTGATATCGCACATTTGACATAATTTAATGATCAATGTGACTTAAATTGTATGATGATTAAAGGATTTTCCTAGTTAAAAGAGCTAAGAGACCACATAACAATAGTGTGTTATTTTAAGATATAGTTTAGGTCAGGGGTCGGCAAACTTTTTACATCTCATTTAGGCTGCATAAAATGCCTCGGTGAGCGGGATTTGGCCCACAGACTTTAGTTTTCTGGCCCACGTTTTGGTTGTTTATGCATCATCTTCAATGTTAACTTTACTTACCATTTTTAAAAATTTTCCTTTAGTAGGAATTTTAGCTGTTACTTTTTCTTAAAGTAAAACGTTAAAACCGTTCATTGATTCAAGGAAGGGACAAGGATAACTTAGCATGGAGTAGTGTATGGGTCATCGTAAAATAATTGAAATACAGGCAGGCTTAATAGCATCAATAGCACACTAACATCAACAAAACATCTTGTTCAACTCCACAGCGTATCATTGCTGAAAGAGCTAACCCGCCTAAGTATTTAAAACAATAAAATAAAATCATTCTCCTGCGTAGCTTAGTTGGTAAGAGCATCTGTACTGGAAATACAGGAGACCTGTGGTTCAAATCCCGGCGCTGGAGTGTATTTTTCTCTGTCTGTTTCCCGTAGTTAATAATAATTATAATTTGATTTAAATTAAAATTTAAACTTTCCGTAGTATGAAAACTACCAAAAACTTAAAAATTGAATTTAACTTTTATTTTAATTAGGAAAACTAATCCTTTATATACTACGTTCACACATCGTTTTGAAAGCGTTTTGGATCCAATTCGTTTTCAAAACGATACGCGTTCTTACAACAAAAAATACAGGTGATCAAAATATTTGTTTTCGAAATCTCTTAACGGTGACGTCACAAGTAAAACCTTCTTTCTTGTTACCCAATATGTCCGCGAATTTTTACATTTTATTTACAAGTTATTAAAAGTTTTTACAGGTTCTTTATAGTTTTAACTTTTGTTTAAAAACGTTTTTGCAGTTAAAAAAAAAGAAACGGAAGCTCACGAAAACAAAGAACTTAAAAAGTGGAAAAGAGTAAAATAACCTGAAACCTCGATCCCCTCCACGACCTGTTCACCCAAGCGTTTTGAATTCGATCCCCCGTTCCGATCACGTATTTTTGGTGGATCGGATCTAAACCGATACGATCCGTCGATCTCCGTTCGTACAGCGTTTTGATCTAGCGGATCGTTTTCAAAACCGTTTCCAAAACGATGTATGAACGTAGTAATATTTATGACAAAAAATACTAACTTACCTCAATATAATAAAATATAAACATATATAATGTAATGAATAAATTCATCATAAAAAGCACATATTCATCTTACAATATAAAAGTTCAAGCTATTTCGAGCAAACAAAATAATTAAAAATGATGCATTCATTCAGCTTAAATTATTAAAAAAGTTAAAAGCAAATTTAATCATAATAAAGTTTATTATACATTACACATTGGTAGGTAGGTAAAACGTAAAATTAAATAGGTCTACTTTTGTGATTCTTCACATCTCCAAAGGCCATTCTCAGACTATTTTTCATCATTAATTAGATTACAAAAATGAAGAATAAAAGTTCAATAGTTCCTTGAGAATAATTAAGTACAAGGGTTCTAAGGAAACCCGGCAGCTTGTTAACTTAGACATAAAGCGCCATCTCTACTGAGATTTAGAAGAACTTTGCTAATAGTGAAGAGAATCAGAGTATCTGTGGTGCTTAAGTCAGTAGACACATTTGCTCAGTTAGTTATGAATCTAGGTTGAGGTAATTTACATTGCTCACTAATGATCACACTACTAACTTCGGCAGTACTGTGGTAAGTGAAGTGGCAGAACTCCATACCAGGTTAATAAACAAGGGCCCAAATAAGTGGCCTAATTGCTAGGTTAAAAAAAGTGGTTCGTCTTTGAGCAAAATGGATCAGTTTATTTAGGAGATGAAGAAAAAATAATTATTTTAATTAGATGAGAAGATTCCACTTTCTATGCCCACAGTTAATGCTACGTGCATTAGAATAAACATGTAAGGTGGATTAAAAGGATATAATAGCAAAGAGAGTCTATGATTAAAGACTTCTTGGAACTAGAACATAGGGATGGCCTTACAATCGTAAGAAGGCGTCCTTCCAATGATCTTAACGATAACACCAATGATAACTCTAGCTGGCACTCAGATCAATCAGGCAAGGAACGACTACTGGGTCTGTAGCACCATCCAAAAAGTAAATAAGTAAGAGTTGTAGGGCCTTCTAGTCAGCTTGAAAATGACCCATAGAGAGGAAGACAATTCATATCTGTACCTCAGGGGTGAATTATTGTGTCAATACATCTTGTGGTAAGTACTGCATTTTGTTGGCAGATAATTGTTATAATGTAACGTACCTCCATTTTTAGCATATAAAGAGTTAATCAATGTGAAAATGTTATATATTTTCCAGAAAGAATGCTCTGTTTTTAGCAAGTATAAAATAGTGCTCCAGTATAATTGCTAACATTTGACCAACAATAATTTGCCTCTTTGGTAGAGATATAAGAAAATTAGTTATTATTCCATAATACTTTCTTGTATACAGTTCTTTGTATTTTTTAATTCATTCAATTTTAAACATATTAATACTAGTGTAGTTAAAAATAAATTAAAAAATTATGAGATTTCCAAACACAAAATAGAAGAGAGCAATATATTAAGAAAATTAACAGGCTTTAGGAAAATGTTAAACAAATTCTTATGTACAGTAATGCCCCGACTTAAGTCAATTTGGAGTTACGTAACACCTGACACTGCTGCTGAAAGTGATCAGGGATCGATTTTATTAATAATAAAACCTCCCTTTTCACGTGGTCAACAACAATTAGCGTGGCAACGTGAATCTGCAAACTATTTTGGTTGTGAAATAACAAATAAAGATATTTGGTGAGTAATATATATCACAACTTAAATTGTATATGGCTATATCCATAAGTGTTTATACATTGTTATGTTTATATCCAATTGAAGTCAAAATAAAAACATTATTGACACCATTAATTTTCGTTGTCATACTGTAGTAATTTTTATTGAACTCTATTTTCGGATTGTTCATGAAAGGAGTTTTATCCCATACCATATTTCTATTTGGATTATTTTATTGCTTTTATTGTATTATTCTAATTTCCATTATACATTACATTATTCTAATACAGAGTAACGCCTGAAGTATTGTTTTCATTTTCCGGATTGAAATAACTTTTATTGAACTTATTGTTTGTAAAGATTTATTTATCCCTTAGTATTATTTTATTTCTTTAAACATTACTTAGTATGTACTTACATATTAAATTTTTTTATTAAGGTTTTTCAATAAAAATGATTACTTATATACTCCATTTTTTCCTAAGTAATAAGTACTAGGTATGGGAAGAACGGTTCCAAGAATGGAACGAGTTACAATGTTTCGTTCCAAACCAATAACTAGTTCCAGGAACTAGTTATTTTTGGAACGTTTCAGTTTATGTTCCAAAGAAACAGTTTCTCTTATACTTTACGTGTTCCTGAGTCTAGTCCAGGTTCGTTTCTTTATTAAATAGTTCCACTCTTCACTAACGATGAAAAGTAGAAATAAAATACAAACATTTGTAATAATATTAAGATATTATTTGCCTTTTTATCTTATACTTGTTTATATTGATAGAAAGAGAAAGAGATAACGCTTGACTTTACTAGATTGATTCCGAGACTCGAGCTCTCATCCCCACTCCATTACTCTACTCTACTATACAAGACATGCACAACGATAACATCTTTTATTTTATCGTTCCAGCTTGGCTGGTAACAAGTTTTCATTCCCCCCAAAACGAATCTTTTACGTTCCCTCCGAGTTAGTTACAGTTATGTTGTTTTCTCAACCCTGTTTCCTCTTTAATCAGTTACGTTACCTATTATTTTTGCTTGGAACTTGAAGCGAAAATGATTGTTTTCGTTCCAAGCGAAACAAGTTTTTTACGTTCCCTTCAAGTTAGTTGTTTCATTGATGTTATTTTTATAGTTACGTTCCATTCTGCCCATCCCTAATAAGTACCCAGTTAAGAATTTATCTGAGTACAATCCTCATCTTGAGTAATTTTCGACCTATGGTATACTTTGCAGTCCCACCTATTACGTAAGTCCGGGATATAACTGTATCCTTTTTTCAAAAAAAAAAAAAAATTAGTGTTAAAGACATCTACATATACATATTGATTATATAGTGTAACTCGAAATTACTTTTAAAAAATAAAAGGGCTTACAGTACCCTTTGATAGGCCTAAAAATTAGATATAATTAGGTGACTGACAAAAACATCTATAAATTATATAAAATGCTCTTTAAGATTTAGGCAATATTGTGCTTGGGTGTTCATATCTTATCACAAAGTTAATAGTATTAAACTAATTTCTTCCTCTCCGAATATTTCATCAATCCTTATATACAAGAAAGTAAAAAAAATAATTTAATGTTTAAGGTAAAATTAAATGTTTTTAAAAATAATATTATATTAAAAATAATTTAACAGATTAAAAAAAAGAAAACCCTAATTTCACATTAATAAAAATAGTGTTTTTTCATTGAACTAAAGAAAAAACTTATCAAAATAATAAAAATAAAAATTGGAGATAATATGTATATATGAGGCGTTCCAAATACAAAGGGCGAACTCAACAAATGGTGATTTAGAGAAAAATTTAAATTAATGTTTTAAAGCATTGGGCGAACTCAACAAAAAAGCATGTCTGATAAGATTTAGGAATAAGAGAAGTGGGGGACTTGGGGAGTTAGATGTGGAGTTCGCCCTTCGTATCCGCCTACTTATAGACGATTCAAACCTCTCCTACAAGTTTAAACCAGTAATTATAAGTTGAATTAAAGGCGAACTTAACAAAAAACTTTACAGGCTAAATCTTAGACCCTAAACGATGGTAAGGAAAAAAAAAAAAAAATGTTGTATGTTGAGTTCGCCCTTCGTATTCAGAACGCCTCATATGTATTATATTAAAATTATGTACAAGAAATATTTGTTTGGCCTAATTTGATTCAAAACTTTAAAAAAATGTTATGTACAAAAATAAAATTATTATTTTACTAAAAAAACAAAACTCAAAATGCAGTTGTTCAAAAGCAATTTGCAATCATAAAGTGAAGAATTAGAACATTGTTATTTTTCTAAAAAATCAAAAAGTAACCACTGTACATGATAATTTATTGCATGAATTAATATTGGCTTATTATGAGTGAAGGAATGGTATTATAATACTATTAGGAAAAAGGGAGGAAATTAATATACATATTTTGAAAAATGTTAATTTTAGATTCACAAAAGGATTGAATGGCAGGTGCATGTATAAGGTAAACTTTTTGGAATAATTATTTAAAGAGGTCAAAAAAAAATCTCATCTAAATAATCCGAGATAAAAAAATCTTTCCATAAAATGTAATTTATTATGTATCATAGCAGCTTTCAGCTCATATAAGGCCATAGTAAGTCTCTATAATGAAAAAAACAAAAAACAAATAGATTTAAATTAATAAATTCATTAAAGGGTTGTGGGTTTAGCAATTGAATCAGTCTAATAATACTGACATGGAAAGCTGCCACTATTGAAGCAGAGAACTATGTTTTAACCTGGTTTAAACAGACTTCACTGGAGAGGAATAATTTTAATGGCCCTACAATCCTACGTGGACAGTAGTCATATGGTATAAACTGTAACCGTTGATTTTGACAATGTAACCTAGAGAGTAACTTTTGTTAAGGTAAACCAGGTGATGAACACATTATGGAAACTCTAGGTCTCTTTGAATGATTGAAAGATTCGTACATAAAAATGATAATATGTGAAAAAGGTGCATTTCGGCAATAGAAAACAAGAACCAATGAGGTTATAAAAATAAATCCATTAGTACTAGTTTCTTTTGGTCTAAAGGACAATTTTGAGGGGGTTGTTGCTAAGTGCCTCGAAAAGAATCCATAAATTGAAGTATAACAAGAGTTCAAATTTGTAAAAATTCATGCACTTTCAAAAGTATAATAATTCAGTCAAATTCAATAAAAAATAAATATGCCATTCAAAATGAAAAGGACTGAAATCAATAGGTCTTATATTCCTCCTCTTCAAAATCTTTTCCCTGGTGTATATATAAATGCCATTAACCTCCAAAAATTAAGGAAAGCAAAAAAAAAACTGTTATTGGCTAAAATTCACAATTTATTTGGCAAATTTCAAAAAGTATTTTTTAACATTTTTGGTCACAGCAAAAAATAAATTATACTTCCAGTTAGAGCTTAATTGCCGTTAAAGAAAAAGGTAGTAAAAGTAAGTTTGATTTTACCCTAACCCTAAACCTTATTGGCTCTTGTTTTCTTTGCCCATATGTACCTTTGTTTACATATTAGTATTTATGTATTTTTATCTACGATTGATACAAAATATAAACATTGTATCTCTGTTTAGATGCGTAGAAAGTCATTATTTACGTACTTGTATTCATTGCGCATGCGCGGCTCATGGTTCTGAAGAATTCCTCTTCTTTACCACACTAGCGCGGTAAAGAAGAGGAATTCTTCAGCTTTACGCACGATTAGCGAGTTTGTTTACATTTAACAAAACTAATTTGCTATTCTTTTATTAAAGTAACTGTTTATATCGAGTTTTTAGTGAAAAACAATGAATGAATCAAGTGGCTTTGACAAAAATGTAGAGAATAATACTCCTCCAGAAATAATTAATTCGGCAAAAAATACAACTCAAGATTAATGCCATCTTTATCAAGAGAAGAGATACGAACTTACATACAGCAAGTTTATTTTTTCTGTATTTATTATTTAAATCTAACAATCGTAGATAAAGTACGGTACGCAACTCGTGGGAAAACGGCATTTTGCATTGCTCGTGTGGTTCTACTACCCTCGCAGTCACTCGGGTGCAAACTCCACACTCGCATGCAAAATGCTACTTTCCGCACTCGACGCGTAATGTACTATTATTTATAAAGTGTATTTTTACTGTACAGTAGAACCTCGATTGACTGTCAAGCATGGGACCGGAGCCTTGACGGATAATTGAAAAGACGGTAAGGCAAAAAGTGACATGTTATTTTTATTTTTGACTAGGGGCACTAACAGTTAAAATATCTTGGCTCATCCAGTCACTTGTTTGAGCATAATAATAGTGGCGGAGTCAAAGAAAATGGGGGTGGCCTCGGCAGGTGTGCCCAATGGTTAAGTGAGAAATACGGTTAATCAGTAGATGGATAATTGATGTTCCACTGTTTTATTGTTCAAGATTTTAATCTCCTTAAACAAAAAAATACTGGATGTGTCAGGACAATATTGCAAAGAAATATTAGAAAAAAATGCCTCTATGATTGTTCAAAAGAAACAGTACTATTATTTATTGAATTATTTTTGAACATTAAATAAGGATAAAAAGTTCCAAAAAAAGTTATTAAAAAAGCCACATATCAATTAAGTACAACCCTATTTTTTATTTTAAGAAAAAAAAACAATGCTTCAACCTTCTATTATTATTTTAATTTTATTAAATGCCAATTTTTTTCGTCACTCTTTAAACTTTTTTAAAAACAAAACTTCAAACCAATGCACAAGGAACAAAAGTTTACTATCACTTTATTATTTTGTTAAAAATATTTAAAAAAAATCAAATCAAATAAAAAAAAGTTTTTTTTTTTATCTCTTTCTGATAAGAAAAAAAGAGTTAAACTTGTAGATAATGGTATATTACCATAATAATCATCTGGATCAATTCTTTCCAAGTCTGCAAAGATTCGACAGCAAACAAAAGAAAGTTGGTAAAAAAAAGTAAAAAGAAAAATAGTAATAATAGTAACATAGAGGCTAAAAATGGAGAGAATGTAATCACAAATACAACACTTAAATAGAATTTGGAATATACTATAATGTTAAAACAGAACAATCATGATAAATAATTTATTTAAAAAAAATGTTTTTTATTAATTTTAATAATTATTATAAAATTCAGTCTTAAAGAAAAAATAAAGATACTTTCCTGATATGATAGGGTCTATAAATTCTATAATGTACGATAGGGTGCGTTAAATAAATGTCATTAAGGGCCATATTAAAAAGTGAGTGGTATCTCATGAACCAGTAAATATAGAAAAAGGGACCAATACTTTAATTAAACACACAGATCTTTGAACCCTACAAGGGGCAACCATCAAAAGCTATTGGGCGAGTGGACTCCATTTTCAAAGCGGAGATAGCTTCCTGTTCACCATTACCCACAATTACATAGAACATGCTATCTGTAACACGTTTGGTTAGGCCAAGCAAATACTGGTTCAAAGCTGACTCAGTTCAATTTTAATCCCTTTATAATCATCACAGCTCTACTTTGGTAGACACCTTTCATCTAAATTAATTCAAATAAATGTCTAAATCAAACAAAGCTTTTTTTCTTTTTTTTTTTTGAATGGCGGGAAAGACAAAGTATTACAGTATTAACAACAAAGCTATTAAACACAGATAGACAAGTGGAAGTGGGACCAAGGCTTCCATACTATCTTATATTCTGAAAAATAAGATTTTTGTGACTCTGAAATATTTTACTTTAAAACATAAATAAATGTGCTATTTTTAACAAATAAACCATAATAATTAAAAAAGAATAAATAAAAATATGTCCAAAACATTGACTGAAAAATTAAAATAATCGATACTGTTCTAATTTTAGCATCAAGTTCCATATTCTAATTAAAAGAATAACACATACAAATAACATTGAGAGAGAAAAAAATGAAATAAACAAATAAAATAATAAGAACAAACAGAAATAGATTATTTGTAGGTAAACACACTAAGGATTATAGTGTTTAGAGATTAAATATACTGTACTTAGACGCAGTGCCACGGAAACAAATACCAGACCCAAGATAATAGTAACATTAATTAAAAACAACAAAACCAAAACATACAGTTAATTAAAAGAGAATAGAAGGAAAAAGTAATGAACATAAATAAAGAAATAACCAATGCATTAAAATGAATAAAATGTAAGAAATATGCAGTAGGAGGAGGCACGAGATTAAATACAAAAAATATCTAAGACAAGGTTTCAGTTTAAAATCAAAAGAATGCATCTGATCAAATTTAAATTACTTTTAAAATGTATACTAGGAGAGTTTGAAAACAATCAACTCTATAATAGAAGTTCAATATTGCCTATCTTGTGATTTGTTAGAATGATAATGGAAATTATAGCCAGTGATAGCACCCATAATGGCACTCTAAGACGCTTATGAAGCAGGGCTAACACTTATAAGCAGTAATAAAGAGCTAGAACAAGAGTTCAGATTGACAACGAAGGTAGGAATCTGCAGACTCCAAGATTATCATTGACCAATTACAAAACTCAAAGAAATTTATTGGGTGAATAATTTTGCAATATATATAAGTATTAGTGAAATTTTCAAACCCAAATTGGTCTTAATTTAACAAAGCGACCACTATTTGGGCAAGTGCCCTTCCTTCATCCGTTATCTGTATATCTGTTTATGGCAAACGAGACGAGCATTGATAATAATGAGCCCTTATTAGCTGCCTCTAAGATTCCTCTACCAAGTCAGGTCTATTGTTTTCTAAATCATACTATTGAAATACTTGGTTGCAACTTTCTCCATTACTCTAACTTTCTACAGTTTTTTTTTTAACATTCACATTTAACATAAAGTTTTCTTAAAAGAACCAAAACAGAGTGTACTGTGAGAGTTTTATCTTTAAGTAGGTTTAGAAGTTACAGGGCTATAGGCTTGATTATAAGAAAGGATGACCAAAAGATTAAATGAAATCTAATGTGGCCAGCAAAGAATGATTTTTTAAACAATTGTTTAAATTATATTGGATTTGACCATGGAAGTCAATTTTTTTAAAACACAAACATTCTTTTCTATTCTACTTTAAGTCTATGCATTTTTTGGACTCACCTCGTGCAACTCTTAAATTTTAAATTAATGATTAATCAACTGATTAAAACAACCAGTTAATCTTCTTTTTAAATATTATACTAAAATTATATTAATTAAAAAAAACACCATGAAAGGGATTTTATTTTAAAAAATAACAAAATACCACAAATAAGAAATAATGCACAAAAGAACATAAATATTATATATAGTAGAGAATTCTTGAAGCTCAATTTCAAAGATAATAATAATCTTATAATTTATTATTATAATTATTTATTATTATTATTCTATTTACTAAAGCTAATTTTGAGTTGGATCTATAATAATAAATTTCATAATTATTCATTTTGGAATTAATAAAAAATGATGATAATGAAATATGATATTGGAAAATGCTGTAGCATTAACTAATAGTAATGGGGTGAGAGGTATTGTATTCAGTAAGCTGACTGAAAGAATTTAACTAAGTTCTATAATCAGCAAATTCAGTACTCAGTAAAATGTAAACATGACACATGCACAGTTTTTCTAATAATTCTTGTTTTATCTAATATTTACCCTAATTATTCAATTTATTACGGAGCTGCAACAACTCTCTAATATATGAATAATAATAAAAAATCTCATCAAATCCAAACTTATTTAAGCTCACGTATGCCTTATATAAGCTTATAAGTAAAGGGTATTGGGTATGCCCCCCCCCCCCCCCCAAATTATTGTTGTGATAAGTTCTTTAAACCAAATAATGTAATATGCTATACTTTATTACTTTATGTCAGTGTTCATCACCTGCTCAATTTACAAAATTGCTCTAAAACTAAACTTTTAAGGCAACATTAAGAGCAGTTAGATAAATAAAATCTATTTTGTATATCATGACATTATAAAGTATAAGCAGTTAAAACATGTATATATCATAATAGTTAAAAAAAAAATGTTCTTTACCACAAATATCATAAAATATAGTTAGTTCAACAAATAAAAAAAGTCCTAGTGGGTAATTAGGTAAAAGAAAATAATTTAATTTATAAAAGATGTTATAATACATGGTTAGTTAAAAAAAAAAAAAAAAATATATATTATATATATATATATATATATATATATATATATATATATATATATATATATATATATATATATATATATTTTGTTTATTAAAGATGTCATAAAGTATAGTTATTCAAGGAAAGGAATGTACCTTCATAGAAGATGTCACAAAGAATTATTAGTTAAAGAAAAGAATGTACTTTACTAGAATCTATCACCAAAGTATAGTTATTTAAAGAAAAGAATGAACTTTATAGAGAATAAATGTCATAATGTAACTACAATTAATAGTTAAAAGAAGGAATACACTTTAAGGAATATATTGTAAAGTATAATTATTTGAAGGAAGTAAGGTACTTTACAGAATATATTACAGAGTATATTTAATTAAGATAGTATAGTAAGATAAAAATGTAGTTTTTTTAATAGAAAGAGGGTATTTAAAGTTAATTTAAATGGATGATAGAAAAAGAATATACTTAAAATATTATTTATAAACTGAGAAAGTATTAGTCAAAAATTAAATGAAGTCTGATTTCTAAATTTAAAAATTTTAATTAATCAATTATTTTGCTAATCATACTATAAATATTCTATTTCGTTATATTCATTTCATATATAAATATTACTTAGTTAAAATAAGCTAAAAGAATAAAATGACAAATGTTTATTTTGATAGCACAATAGTTCAAATTAAATTTGAGTTTACTTTTTTCTATTGAAAATTTAAATTTTATACAGACTAAGTAGCTTGTAATTATAAAAAATTTAGAGTAAGAAATTTAAACTAGAAAATATATTTTACTTTGCTGGAATGGGAATTATATTAATAATAATATAATTAATTCTCTAACAGTTGGGTCTAAAAGGGATTAAAAGGCCCACTTTGGCCCTATATCAATCCCTCATTAGTTTATTCTCAAGCTTACTAGAAAATTAAATTAAAATATTAATAGTCCAGGAGATAGTGTGCAAAAAATTGACTAACATCAAGCTAGAATTGTATGTATGAATTAATTTTGGTATCCTCCAAGAATATGTGGTCAGTCAAGTTCATCTGCAGGACATAGCTTGGCCATAGACAGTTAAAAAAACATACTGGTGGAGAGCAACCAGGTCCCATCTATTTTGCCGGGAACGTGGTTTTTGGTCTACTAACTAATTTTGTACTCAGGATCATGAAAATCATATTGTCCGGCAAAATGGATAAGACTTGGCTGCTCTCCATCGGTCTGATTTTTTTAACAGCTTATGGCCAAGCTATATCCAGCTGATGAACATAGCCCCCCCCCCCCCCAACATATTCTTAAAGGGCACCAAAAGATTAACTAATACACAAAATTCTAGCTTGATGTTAGTCAGTAACTTTTTTGTATGCTACCTCCTGGACTATAAGTTTTTATATTATTTGATTTATTAACGTATTTATGTTATATAATTTGTGGAAATGTAAATGAAAAGGATCAAAAAATAAATAAAAATAAAAAACACAGGAGAAAAATGGTAAACACCATTTATATTTGTTTAAGTTACTTAGTTCATTGCCCAAAAACAGAATAGAAAATGTTAAATTCAGATAATTTCTACCACTATAATTGGTCTTCTATCAGTGTACTGATAGTTGCATCAGTTAAGTAGTATAATGCCGATTAAAGCATGATGATGACCTACAAACACCTCTGTAATAAATTTGAGCTATTTTGGATTTTCGACAATTTTTCCCTTTAAGATTTTCAATAAATAAAGTTTTATTACAGATCTCGGTTCAAACAGCTAATTGTATAAGAATTCTTGTAGATTTGAATTCAAGTATCTAAATTGTGGCATCTTAAAAAAAGTAATCTTCTAGCTCACTTGAGAATGAGCCAAGAGGGACAAAAGTAAACCTTTTAATATCTATTATACCTAAAGTGTAAAATAAAGAATAATTTATAATTCTTTTGGAAAATAATAAAAAGGAAAAAGTAAATAGTGTCAAAATAAGTAAATAGATACATGGAGAATAAAAATAAAGTGCAGAAAGTAAAAGAAATGAATAAGAAGACCCAGTTAGATGAAAGAGGGTAAGGAAGAGTAAAGTATTTCTCTTGAGGCTTATAAATAGTGTTAAACATACAAATAAAGTGTAACAGTATTATCCAATAAGTTAAGTGTTATAAGGTAGAGAACAATGTGTTTAAATTAAATCAAGCACAATATGGAAAAAAATTGAGAAAAAAGAAATTATATTTTTTAAAGTAACCCAACCTAAATCTTTTAGAGGTGGTTTTTGGATATTGGAGAAAAAAACTAAAGACACCATTGTTACATATTGTGTCAGTTAATATGGTATCCGAAATGAAACAAAGTATATAATATGGAATAGAAAGTAGTAGTAAGTAATATGGAATTTGGAGTAGCCATAGCAGAATGAGATTTCCCTAGATTATTAAATCCCCTCTGTTATTTTACCTGTAGCATCAGTAATATGCTAGAGGTGTTAGAATGTTATTGTTATAATATGAAGCGTTAGTGGAGGTTTTCATTAATCATTCTTTGAGAATGAGATAGTCCTTAGCAACCCCAACAATTTCTGCTACCACATTTAAGTGGGTAAAACATAGTGAGATCTGACATTATTACTTATTACACAAGAATCAAACTGAGTTTGATCCCCAGTTGATTTGCATGCTCAATATCTCATTGGTTCAATTAAGATCACTTACCTTTTTCCCCCTTTCGCGTTGGTCCTTTCAATTCATCATCCTTGTCTTCATCTGTCCAACCAAACAACCTCACTTCTACAACGAATATAGGAAGGAACGGCTAATGTAAGCAAAGTTTTGGCCCACCCCATTGTTCCAAGCTTCAATCTTGGAACCAATTACCCTCGCACCACAGACATCTGACAAGGTATGCGGAACTTGGACTCAGACATTATATAGATGCAATAGTCTTTGACCGAAAGCTATTATCTATATGGGATACCTTCAATTATAAGGTATTCCATTCACCTAATTTCAGAAAACCAACAAGAAACATTGGTACATGGGTGTGGAAATAAAAATGAAACTTAAGTTATTATGTCTATGATTGCCAGAGAATCCAGATCATAAACACATAGGTTAATAATTACATTAGAATGTCATAATAATACCTAGTCCCAATTATTTATATTAAAATTATAAATTTTATTGGGAGTTTCACTTCTATTTCTGCTATTATGACTAGTATCAAACTCTTAATTAAGTCTACCACTTTTAACACCTCTAATTAAAATCCCTACTCTAACAACTTCTTAATTAAAAACCAACACCAACCAAAATAAATAAATAATAATAATAAAAAAAAATCATTATTGTGAAGTAGAATAAATGGCTTCAGAGGATGAAAAAAAAAATTATAACTAAACAAAACATTAAAAAAGTGTTAGTACCAAGTAACCCATTTTACACATTTTTAATTCCTTCATTGAGTATAACTATATCTCAAGAAGAAAACTAAAAAACTAAAAACGTATGTAATGTGCCATAATATAATCTAGAAAATAAAACCCTGGTCTGCAGGTAAAATAAATATGTAGAAATAAGGTTTAAATGAACATGTAATAAAATTATTAGATGTAGATACAGAACTCATTCAAATAAAATGAATTAAACAATTATTAATGTAGAAAGAAGAAAGACAGATTGGGAAACAAACATGGATCCCTAGATTTCTAGGTCTTCCGGTTGTAAAGTTTGATATGTTTTATGGCGTTTCGCCTCCTATGCTGGAGGCATCTTCAAGGATGTGAACATTTATGTTATAAGCGAGAGACGTGAATGTTGTTGCTATGATATCAGTTCTACGATAACATTAGCCACAGAAGCCTAGGCACTAAGATGGATCCCTAGGTTGAATTTTTTTCTATTTTTGATTTCATTGACGAATTCACATAGAAAACTCACACTGGGAAAATTCCTGATTTTTTTACACATAGAGAGATGGAAAAGCAAAAGCTTTCATTTCCAGATCAATAATAAAGTTTTTAAAAAACTATCAAAGATAGATCAAGTGGTCTTCCAATCTAAAACTTTGAATGTTTTACTGGAAATTAACATTTAGTAAGAGTAACAATGCTAGACATTGGCTTTTTACTTTCTCATAAAGAGAAAGTGTGATGTCGCAAAAATTTTAATTTGAGATTTTGATGGATTTACACGTTTTGAGGTCCCCTGAGTCCAAAAAAGTGGTTTTTAAAAAATTTCTATCTGTCGTCTGTGCAGACGCCTGGAGCCTAAACTACTGGGCCGATTTTGACGAAATTTATCGAAATTGAAATGGGTTCCGACGAGTTTTATTAAACAATTCTAAAATTTAATCCATTTAAATATGAATCTAACAATATAAGCTGATTTTGTTAAATTAAATAAATAAATAAAATAAGTTGAATTGAATAAAATAAAATAAATTGATCGTGTAAAATCACGATCAATATTGAAAACATGTTGTTGTATCGTGTAATGCTCCATTTTTACTAACCCTAAACTCTCAGCTGTCAAATAATTTTCTTTTCAGGGTTGCCAACAATTTACAGCACAAATGGCGGCAAATTCAAATCTTGCGTTAATTTTGGGACAGCCTTTATAATATTAACTAAGCAGGTAGGTTTATCATTGAAGCGAGCTTAATGCAACAAATATTTAATATTAAGCAAATTAATAGTTAATCATGATGAGTTTATAGTTTAAAAGGATGATTGGAGTAGATGGTAGTGCCAGGTGGGACTCTCAATTTACTTTACTTTATTTAAGTAAATCATCATCTACTATCATCGCTATTATAATAACAACAAAAATGTAAATAAAGTATTTAATTATAAGATCTATAAACAACTTAATATCACACAATCTCTCTAACACTAATATAACCTATCTTATTTAGTACAAGGATTTATATGAAGAAAGTCTTTCTTACGTGGGGTAACCCATCTAACTTTATTTGTTTTTGACCCTTTAATAATCATTTTTTAAGTGTTAACATCTTAACAATCATACACTCTATAAGGCTGATACAAATTTTGAAGTACCATACCTCAGTCAGTTCAAATAAAGAAGAATAACTTCTAACATACTTTTTTTGATAAAGTTTAAGAACATTAAGTAACCCTCTCAAAACTAACTAACTAAACCTATTAAGCAACATCCCGAGGAGAGAGGAGGGCCTAGGACTGTACTCATAAATATGGCCCATTAATGAAAAAGGAGATTGTACAAACATACTTATTGATAGCTACATGTATATTATATGCTGATCTATATGAATATATAAGCCAAGTACTCTATTATAGTGAACAAGCAGGCTGCCTGACATAGACATTCAGTCAAAGGTGTGACATCCATCAGAATTGAAATAGAATTTTACTAGATTCATCTAACTTAAACTCAAAATATCATTGGACATCCAAATAACCAAAATACAAATTTATTAGGAGAGCACATAATTTTGAATCCACATCTTTTCACCTTATGATATGATTTTTCTGTACATGTGTATCAAATTTCATCAAAATCGGTTTAAACACTAGTGGTTTAGGCTCCACACATATCCACAGACTATAGACGACAAAACGTCATTTTTTAAAAACTACTATTTTGGACTCAGGGGACCTCAAAATGTGAAAATCCATAAAAATCTCAAAAATTTAATTTTCGTGCCATCACAATACTTTCTCTTTATACATACTGTACATGAGAAAATAAAAAAACAAGCAGGTGATCCAAATCAATCATCTTAACAAACAATGCAATGAGTTCTTTATCTATTATCTATAATTTACCCTTATACTAAATTTGAGTTAGTTTTTTATTAATAGAAGATATTAAAATGTATTTAAAAGTTTAGTCAGAGTTGTTGTTATGTTGCATTGTAGTTTCCTTACCCTCTGTATCTGACTTCAGATAGAGTTGGCCTCCTGGGCTCAAACCTGGTCTCACCAGCGATCTAAATGATTCTGCATCACGCAACACAAAATAATAATAATAATAATGGTGATGACATTAATACAAAGGATGATTACCGCTAAGTTAATAAGTTATCAAATAAAGAAGATATTAATGTCAGTACTTTGTGGATTTAAGTATATAGGAGCAGAATTTATTTTTTAAAAAAAGTCATCATAAAGGAAGTAATGATATGGTGAACAAAACTCACAAGAGCAAAATTTATCAGTTGATTTTAAAAAATAGTGTGGCACACAACTTCCTTGATTTCTATTATTGAACGAATTTCCTCAATTAAATAAGAGTGGTGTATTGGACCTGATTTGATTCCAGTGGGGTGACATTTATTTTTCATCAGTAATAAATGCACGCAGACAGTTAAAATTAAAATGGATCTGTGAGCAACTTTTGACCAATCATAAAACTTATTTAAAATGTGCTTAGCACTATTAATGATAAAGGTTCAAATAAAATAAAGTTGTGCACATTTGGAAGAAAAAGCAATGCGCACAAGGTTAAATTAATATGAAGAGTAGACTAATTATGACAACAACAAATTTTCATTAAAATTGAACAATTAGTTTTTAGGATATGGTGGTTTACTAAAAATTTAAATGACAGTGAAACAAGACCAAAAATGTTCTCTGATGTGTGAAATGAATTTCTGTCAAGAATTTTTTAATTTGAATATATTAAAAAAAAAAAAAAAAAATGTTCTTAGGAATTATCACAATGCATCTTTTACTTTTTGGTTAAGCTAACTAAAATTAAATAAATTGGTCAAGTTTATAGAATAGTAGTCCAGGAGATGGCACTATTTATTTTATTTTTTTAATTCCTAACACCAAGCTATGTCCTGCAGATGAACTTAGCCAACCCCATATTCTTAAAAGACACCAAAAGATTTACCTGTACACAAAATTCTAGCTTGATGTTAGTCAGACTCTTTTTTACAGCCTGGACTATAGGGTCTGTAGGTAATTTAATAAATCGGATGAAATTCGTTAACCAGCATAATCCAGCTGGTGGTCCAGCTGTATAATGATGGAGGCCATTTAAAATATTAGGATATGGAGGGTAAGTGGAGGTAGAAGGAAAAGTCTCTTCACGTAAAATATTTATTTATAAATCAAAGCAGCTTTAGGCCTCTATAAGGCCATCTTCAGTGCCGAAACAAGTGGAAACGTAAATCAACCAAAGGAGCTCATAGGGCGGTGATGCAAAGCCAGACACTGGCACAAGACTAGTGCTTGTAGAAGCCGAAAGCTGCTTTGATTAATAAATAAATATTTTACGTGGAGAGACTTTCTACATTTAAAATATTGTTTTAGCTTTAACATTTGAACCATTTACTACAATGACCTGAAACAAATGCCATTATATTTATTTTATTGTATACTCGCAATGAAACTACTCTGTATTGTCTAGCCAAATCCATTCCAAAAATAATATTTATTTTTAAGATTTAGGGGGTAGGACCTTTTTTCTTACATAATATTATAAAAAATTAAATTAGATATATTTGTGTTCATATGGTACATGTACCCTATCTGATTTCACAACAGGATGTTTTGTACAGGCGATATTTTGACTTAATTTAACTCTTGAAAAAACTAACTAGCCTATCTTATAGGGCTTGAAGTGACGCAGATAGTTTTTTTTTTGGTCTGACCTCTCCAACACCCTCTAGTGCCAAAGAAGGTGTTTTTGATAGTGTACCCTGTTATCATGATTACTTTTTAACGTGAATACCAAACTGAATGAAAAGTGTCCTACCTTATAGAGCAGTGGTTCCCAAAGTAATTTTTACTACGCCCCCTACAGTCAAGAATAAAACTTCCCACGCCCCCCCCCCCCCCCCCTTACACAATTTTATGTGGTAATGAAAAAAATTAAATAAACAAGTATTACATTGAATAACCTTACATTTATTTTTATTACAATTTATTTTTATAACAACAAGTAAGAGACAAAATATATCAGTGAGATGGATGAACTTGTATTTTTTTTTTACAAGATTCCCTATTCTTGGATGAGCATTAAAAGGTGCACAACAATAATCATTAGCAACATCAAGCTTGCCCCAGTACTTGGTTTTTATTGCAACAAGTGCTGAAAAAGATTTTTCAAATTAGACGTTCGGTCGGCAAAGCTATCTCGATCTCGAGGTCCCACGCCCCCCTTGACTTGTCTTTACGCCTCCCTTGGGGGGCGCGCCCCCCACTTTGGGAACCAATGTTATAGAGGATACTTTGGGAGATAGAACCCCCCCCCCCCCCCAAGTGGAGTTATAAGCTCACAAAGTTAAGTGATTTTCAACCTTTTTTTTTTAAGTTTAGGGGTTCATTCATTCATATTTTCGATGGGGAGAGGATTGGAAATTATATGAGGAGGGTCAATGAAAATTTTTACAGGAAAACAGCTATAAAAAAAAATATAAAAAAATCTATTAACAAAAACCTCGATATTTTCTCGAATTTGAGGTGCTTATGTTAAAGACTAAATACAATCTTGAGAAAACTTAATTCAATTGCAATTTAATTTATTACTGACCTTTTCATATGATCACCCCAAATTCGGGGTTCTACCCAATTCATACTTTCTTTTAGATTTGTAAAAAAATAGAGAGGAGGGGGGGGGGGGAAGGTCAACCCCTTGTTTATTGAGGGTGATTTTGGGGGGCTTCCCTATAATTTAAGTTTTTGGGGTTACTAAACATAACATGACTGCAGTTTTAAATTTTTGTATTGGGTACTTTCAGAGGTCAGGAGCGTTAAAGACGGAAAAGCACAAGAATGTATAAGGATCTTTGTTTTTGTCTGCATACTCTAAAAATACTTACAACAGCTAAAAGTTAATGCAGACTGTATTTGATGATGACTACAGATCAGTCTATGGAAGCAACTGATCAACAACTTTGCTCTTTGAGTTTTATTTGGGTTGAGTAAGCCCGAAATAATATCTCATTAGAAATTTATTCTTTGTAAGTTTCTTAAGATAAAATTAAGCTCTTTAAAAGCTCTGTATTTTGCTATGACATTGAAACCCACCCAGTAATTTTCAGATCTTACAAATATGACATCAAATCTCACTTCATTTGATAACAAAGATTACTCCTTATAGACAATTAGGGCTCTACCATGTCAAGGGTTGAAACACAACAGACATTTTTAATTCTGAAAATAAAAAGATAAGTTTTTATCATTTAAATTTAATTTTATTTATTTCTCTTCCTCAACATATTATGGTTTGGCAGTGAACTGATCAATATATCTTTGAGTTTTACAGCAATTTTTGTAATAAATAAAAAAAGAGAAGTTAAGATTGTTGACTTTTTCACATACTATATATCTATAACAATATATTAAGCCCCCTATTTATTACGTGTTACACGTTTAAATAAATAATTGTTTCAACCTTTGATCCTGTGAAAAATTAACTTAAAAAAATATTATAATAAAAATAGACATTTAAAAAAAAAGACAATAGTAATAATTTTAAGAATAAAGGAATGAGTGGGGAATTAAAAATAATCACTAAAGCATTTCCTAAGTAGGAAAGATTTGTCACTTAAGAAGAATGAATTAAAGGGACAATAAAAAAACAAATCTTTGGGAACACAAACAATTCAATTTTTGAGAAACCAAACCCTAAAATATGGAGATTATACTTTGCACAAATTGTGTAATAATATACTGCCTAATCATTGCCTACTTAACCCTGAAATAATAATAAAATTATACATAATAATCAATAAAATGCTTTCACATATAAATTGGTTTTAATTATTACTATATATACTGCTACTTATAGAGAATAGCAACTATTAAAAACTCAGAAATGAATGGATAATTAGTAAAAACCCAGAAGAACTTTACAATTTTTATTTTCTTAAAAGAGCTTCTGTAGAAAAAAATACTAACAACTATTGCTTTACACTATTATGGAAAGTCTGCTTACACAACTCAATAAAATAAATAATAAATAAAAGAAAAATAGAAATTGAATTAAATTATTAAAATAGGATGGCTAAAATATCATTCAATCATTTCAAATTAAGTTAGAGGCTTAGGCCCAATACACATAGAGAAGGCGATGGGCGGAGGCGTGGCGCGGGCGAGGTGCAGGCGAGGCGTGGAACAGGCGAGAGTAAACGGTCCAATGCACACAGAACGCCTCCGCCCGTCGCCTTTTCTGTATGCATTGGGCTATATGTTTACAAGGAGGAGGCGTATTTCACGCCTCACCTGCACCTCACCGGCGCCGCACCTCCGCCCGTCGCCTGCTCTGTGTGCATTGGGCCTTAAAATTTGATAGGAAAATATGGGAAACCTGGTGGCGCTACTCTTTTGAGCAGCTACCAATTTGAAACAATGCAGGGTGAACATTGAGCAGGGGGCCCAGTCCGGGAATAAAACCCAGAGATGTTTAGTCAGGTGGACTCCCATCCAACAACTGACCATGCCTGATGCTCCTTAACTTGACTGATTGAAAGCCAACTGCTCTCTACTATGGGCTACCCAGGCCCCGATACCATTAATGCAGATACAATATTAGGTCTGTTTAAATTGTTCAAGTCAAATTTATTGTCAAAGAAAACTAAAAGTAAACTCTTAAAAGGAATGGTAACATATGGATGGGGAATGTATACAATGAATTATTTTAGAAAATTCCCTCCAGGTATTTAGAGGAAAAACTACGAGAAGGAGAAAACTGGTCAATAAAAAATTGGAGGGTGTGAATGAATTGAAAAGCAGTGACGAAAAGCGGACAATTTGAAAAGGAGGATAAGAGGATGGAAGGAAAAAGTAAGGTACAGAGAAGAATTAAGAGACAATTTGTACAAGAAGGTAAGTCTAAAGAAAAAAAGTACCTTTCTTTAATTTTTTTAAAAGATTTTTTACAAGTTCATTCCTTTAAACTATAATGATGTCATGTAATAAAACAATTATGACAAAAAACTGCTTTTTCTCCTTCTTCTCTAAGAAAATCAGTTGTGACAGTTTGCTTTAGAACTTGTAAAAAAAGGATCTCAATTCTTAGCTAAAGGGCACTTGACATCTTAACAAAAATAAAAACTTTATGAATCCACACCCCTCAATTTTTTTTGTAAAGAAAGGGACACGACAGGATAAAACTTTTATTTAAGGAAATTGGATAAGTATGATAATGAGGTAAAGTTTTCCCTCTAAGTAAGAGAAGGGAAAGCATTTTCTTACACTGTCGACTTTAATATGAAAAGAAAAGTTTTTCCTCAACCAAAAATTATATATTATTTTTTCTCTTTCTTCTTAAATCTACATAAAATAAAATTGGGGGTCTTCTGTTTTTGTTTCACATTTCCTTGACAATACTCTTTAGTTGTTTTAGATTACTTTAAAACAAAAACAAAATAAACTTGAAACTTGGTTCTTTTTTTCTGAAATATTAATTATTGGTAAATAAAATATGAGGTAAAAACTTTTTTGAAGAGTAATCAAAATTACTTGATAGTTAAATTACTTTTTTGATTCATCTGTTTGAGATATTTAGTGGGTGTTAAAATAATAATGATAAATTATAAATGTGATTCTGCATAATCCCTACAGTCCAGGAGATAGGGTGCAAAAAAGTGTCTGACAAACATCCAGCTAGAATTTTGTTTTCAAGATATTCTTTTAGTGCCTTTTAAAAATATGTGGTGACCTAAGTTCATCCATCAGCGGGACATAACTTGGCAATAGGAATTTGAAAAAAACGGTGGAGAGTGGCCACATCCCCCCCATTTTAGTGATCGTGAGTACAAAATTAGTTAGTAGACCAAAAGACAAGTTGATGTTAGTTAGTCACTTAAAAAGGTTAGTTATTCAAATATTAATCCAAATCAAAGTGGACTCTTATCAACTAACTAGCATCAAAATGGAGTTCTAGGTCTTCCGGTGGTGCCGCCTCTTAGTCGATGATACTTCCGACGTTTCGCCTCTTATGCTAGAGGCATCTTCAGGGTAGAGCATGTTGTACTGATGATAGAAACAATGTGAACTGAGTTTACAATTGTTACAACTGAGTCAGTTCACGTTGTTTCTATCATGTAGAACAGTAGTACAACATGCTCTACCCTGAAGATGCCTCTAGCATAAGAGGCGAAACGTCGGAAGTATCATCCACTAAGACACGGTCACCACCGGAAGACTTAGAACTCCATTTTGATGCTAGTTAGTTGATAAGAGTCCACTTGGATTAATATTTGAATAACTAACCTTTCAAGTGACTAATTTTGGTCTACTAACTAATTTTGTACTCAGGATCATGAAAATCACATTGATACAAAAATGAGCGGGACATAACCGCTCTCAAAAAGTTTGGTTTTTTCTAAATGCCTATTGCCAAGCTTTGTCCTGTAAACGAATTTAGCACTTATTCGTAAAAGCACCAAAAGATTATTATACACAAAATTTTAGCTTGATGTTAGTCAGCCACTTTTGTGCACGTTATCTCCTGGACTACTAGGTAATTTCGAATAGAGGGTGTTGTGAATTAGAAAAAAACTGGAAAGAAGTGAAGGGGGCACAGGTCTGGAGGCAGACTGGCTTAGCCCTGGGTTACAATAAAAACGGAAGGTCTTAAAACATATGGACAGTAAAAAGTAATAAACCATATGGAAAGGTTTAGGGGGAAAAAGAAAATTCAAAAACCTTGTAATTTTAAAGGGGGAAATTTCTTTTGTGTCCAATTTCATAGAATACAAGTCTACAAAAAAAAACCATTACCCATATACTTCTAGTGTTATGTATATGATGTGTATTACATAACACATATACTTTACTTGTTTGGCGGGGCTAAAATACATCCTTATTCAAATTTTCAATAGTGACTGACTAATATTTCCTATTTTAACCTCAGTGTATAAACTTTAAAGTTAATTTATTCTTAGGCTCTTTATCTTTATGATTTTATTCAATATCAATTAATGTACTACTTAACATAAGCTAAAAAAAATTGATTTTGCCCCATATTCCACTGTACCCTTTACATTTCAACAATTAGTCATTTCATCTATTGGACTGAAAACCTTCCAATTTTATAAGCAATTCCAAATAAAATATGTATAATGATCCTAGATTGTCACAATTCTTTTCAAACTCATAAAAGGATAAGTTAAAAAAAGAAAAAAAAAAAAAAAAAAAAAGATAGAATCATTTTGAAAATAATAAATAAAATAAAATTATTATAAGATACTTTTTATACTTTAAGGTGCCAATTACCAAATGTAGTTTATCAAAAAAATTACATAACAGGTAATGATATATTAGAGGGAGATCAACTAATGTAAGTTGGATTGTCATTGGTTGACTTCTCAGATGACTCTATGAAGTGCATTCTTTCAATTAACACATGTGACATGTAGTGACCAAGCTAATTGATATCAAAGTAAAAGTGAAGTTTACGTGATAATGTTTATTGAGTTAAGATTATGAATTATCAGAAGATTGATCAATTAAACTTTGTCTTGTACTAAAAATTAATTTTCATATGTAAATTTTACAAAACGTCAAGTACACTCTTGTGATAAACACACTATAAAAATTATGAGTAATAATAAAGCTATGTCAAAAGTAAGAGTGAAGTTAATGTGATAAAGTGTAATGTGATATGATTGTGGTAGCGATAATGGTGATGAAATGATGTTGGTTATATTGTGGTCTGAAGCTTACCTCCGTTGACTACTTTGCCGTCCTGTAATTGGATAGCAACTCCGAATCCACCAAGTTTGACAGGTGCTGAGTTCTCTTTGCTGGCTAACAAGACACAGTGAGGCTTGATATCCCTGTGTATAATGTCGTTATCATGACAGTACCTCAACGCTTCGAGTACCTGCCTCATATAGTGACTGCAAGTATCAAGCAAAAACAAAGTCAGTGATAAAAATAAAATTAATAAATAACTACGTTCTAAAGTGTAGCAGTACCCCTCCCTTGATCATTTTCTACTTGGGTAACAATGAATAATATTTTTTAATCTTTGAAAATAATATTTTTTTAATCTTTGAAAATAATTTTTTTTTTTAATCTTTGAAAATAATATTTTCAAAGATATTACAACTTTAGGTAGAAGAGGGCGCGATTAAGTAAGTAAGAAAATAATATTTGATTTATAGAAATATTACTTTGATCTGCAGAAATGATTTTTGTTACGAAGAATTAATTTTTGATATATGTAAATAATATTTGAAAATAATATTTCCCCGCCAATAATCGCCTTTAATAAAGTATAATTATTATATTTTTATTTAAAGTATAATTAAGAAAACATAGCAAGATTGAATTCCCAACATCTGTTGAGTAGAAAACATCATTTGAAACGTTAGCTCTTAGATTTTTTTAAAATAACAAACTGAACCCTTTGGCCTCCCTTCTAACTTGTCATGTATGTTCTTTTCAAAATCATATTACAGTTTAATGTTTTCTTTAATTTAACGGGGCTAGCAGAATGAAAATCATTGGGTCTCTTAATAGTCCTACAAATTAAAAGAAGAAGTATTTAAAGAATTATTTCTTGAATCGTGAATGTAAACGTAGTTTTAGAAGTTGTCAGTGAAAGTAAAATATAGCCTTCAGCCAAATATTTCACTCTTAAATAACTTGTTTATGGAAAAATGGGAGAAAATGAATATTTATTACCTAGCAACGGCTTCACTGTAGACAAAGCCAGCTGAGGCTCGCCTCACTATCTCAAAACATATATCTGAGCCATCCATACTGAAAAACAAACAAAATAACAAAACCATATTAAACACAAATAAAAAATAATATAGAATAGATAAATACAAATTTAAATTTCAGAAATAAATTATATTAAATTAAAACCTTCCAGTTAATAAAAGTTGGTTTTGAGAACTTGTAACTCTGTTATTCAAAAGATTAGGTTGATTTTCACAAAATTAGATGTTAATTTACAAATACTTAGTAAGAATCAAATTCCAAAATTGACCAATTTATTGTCAAAAAAACAACAATATGTAATGTTTAAATATTAGATGAAGAGGTCAAAATGTATCTGTACTAATACAGATACATTTTGACCACTTCATTGTCAATCATCTTATTTTTTTTAAACATAAGTTTTTTTTGGACAAGAAACTGATCAATTTTGCTTTTTGAGTTGTATTTGATTAAAATATTTCATAGTATGTGGGAGAATAACATCGGAGTTTATATTAATAGGGAATTACAAGACACAAACTATCTATTAAAGGAAACAATTTGATTTCCAGCTAATTAGAGATACATCAATTATCGATGGAGTCTTGACACATAGTTATTTCCACTATACTCCTCTCCTCTCTTTAACATAGAGCCATCATTGACATTAATACCCACTTAGTTTTACTAGTTGTCTTGTTAACATTGGCATTAGAATGTTAATTACAAGTTAATTCTCAAAGGGGTAATAAACCATACTTGACTACTTTAATGATCACAACTCTTCTAATTTGATAATTCTTAACAGATAAAGATAGTTAAAAAACAAACTAATACTATTTCAGTATCATTACACTGACTGTGTAGTTGAAATTGGTCTGAATTTTATTAATGGTTTATGGCAATATACTGACTAATTGAACTGATAATTATAATCAATTTATAAAAGGGATAAGGAAGTTAAACAGTCTAAATGTCTTTTTACCTGGTTATCTGTGTTATTTCTTTATTGTTTATATTTTTTTAATTTCATTAATTGTATAATAATTGTAGTTGTGACTAAACAAATAAAAAATAAATTTATACTACAGGAAATACAAACATGGAAGGGTAATGGTAAAGAGGGTCCATGAGTAGTCTTGTTGATATAACATTCTACAAGTTAGATGGGAAATAAAAATCTAAGTTTTAAAAATAATCATAATGTTTTACCCATTTTTGCTATCTCCAAAAAAGTATTAGTTTTTTTTTTTTTTCAAACTGTCAGTCTGTAGTCTGTGTAGATGCGTGGAGCCTAAACTACTAGACGGATTTTATTATTATTATTTTTTTTTATAACTCTAACTTTGGGGGCACTACCCTCAAAAACTCATACTCTCAAAAAATATTTATCAAAAAACGGTTTTGTTTTGGTTATTACCCTGTAACGCAAGTAATAACAAATCCTCATCATCACTGTCATCACCATCACTCTCACACGTGACATATTGTTTTTTGTTGAGTGACAACATAATACATAATTTTACAATATTTAAATCAATTTGATTTGGAGTTGGATAATCAAAATATAACCCTCGGTTGCGTGCGGTCTAATACAGACACGAGGAGGAGCGGACCCCTGATAGGACTTAATCTGTTTTATATGTCCACACAATAGGTAAAATAAATATAAACTTGACATAATTTTAGCAAAATATTATAAAACATATTTAAATTGGATTTATTGTTTTATTATTTTCTTAATTTATAAAAAACCGTTGTTTAGTCTCATAGTTTATAAGCACAAAATTTGTCAGTCTCAATAATAATTTTCAAATTTTTAATTTTTGCTTTATATTTGTATTATTTTATTTTTTAAATTCAGGTACCATACTAATTTATTTTGTATTATATGTATAAATTTCACTAAAATTAGAGTAATACTAAAATTTAAGTGAAAGTGGCGCGGGTCCCCTGTCAGGACAATAAGGCAGAGAATTTAAGTATAATCACTTACGTTGTCAAACAGTGACTGATTCTCTTGATAAAAGCAAGAAATGTAGCTAGACAAATCCCTAGCTTCCAATCGCACCCACATCTATCTCAATTTCACAGTAATATATCAAATTTAGGCCTCACAGGACCGCGCCTTCCCGAGAGTTAAGCTTGGGCAACAGACGCTATCCTTCTGCTTGTCTGGAAAGACTAAATATGCTCATTAATAGGCCCAAGACAATCCCTCAGTTTAATATGCTAAACAATATTAAACATTTTTGTTAAAAAAAGTGATTCTCTTGAAGTCTGGACACACAAGAATTATCACTCACTGTTAAGTTATAAAACCGATATCCTTAAGAGATATATGCACAATATGTAACTGCTGCAGTGAATGTGAATCTAATTTCTCCAACATCTATAAACACTTACCCTTGATACAAGGTCCTCAAACATATATTTTTCTTAACATACCTATATCACTTGCTGTATATTGGCACAACTTAGACTTGCTAATAAATTTCACATCAAAATCTGACACTAAAGCCACTGTAGTATATTCTGCCCAGATATGTGCAAGCTTTGTGGACTAAGCCCACAGAAATTAGTTAACCACATACTTTTCATAAGTCCGGAACTTTATAGTAACCAAAAAAAACATATCAATATCCCTAAAAATCATAAATTTCACTTCCATATAGACATCTTAAGCACTACGGACACATCACTAATATAAAACTTATTTAACTTCTTTGTGTCTGCTGGGATTCCTTAATTAGGAAAAAAAAAAAAAAATAAAAGAGGTAAAAAATTGGATTAAAATAAGTTATAATATGTAAAACAAAACTAGTTAAAAATAATACAAAAGTTTCTTCTTCTTTTTTATTGTTAAATAGAAATTATACAGATGTTATCACTAATGTAGTTTGTTATTGTTTTATAAATTGTAGTTATGCACATCCTAGCCAAATTTAGCCTAGTAATTGTTATCAACCATCTTATTTTCATGTAATTAACCTTAAACTTATTTTGATAATGTTCATACCTACTGAGCTCTCTGTAAGTTACAAAAAATAAAGTTTTTTACTACAGATTTCTATCTTGAAAAAGAGACATACAAACAAAAAATTGTTCTTCAGAATGATCACAATGCATCTGTTAACTTTGGTAAGAAGGAAAGCAAAATATTTTTATAAATATTAAGTAAATCATTGTAACTTGTATTTTTGAAATTTTACAAAGGAGCTATTTTCTGCTCACTAAAAACGGAAACTAGATATGTCTTTCACATATCTAGTTACATAAATTATCACTTTATTTACTAAAGGAGTACAATCATTTCCCACAATTATCTGCCAGCTTAATGAAATTGTAAGAACCATTTGGCAGGCCCAAGCTCTCTTCACTAAATGTTCTACCTTGGATTATTATCATAGTGCAGTAGTTACTAGTAAATTTACAATAATTTGAACTTACAAATAATTTACCTCAGATGTACAGAATATATATATATATATATATATATATATATATATATATATATATATATATATATATATATATATATATATATGTATAATTTTTTTTTCAATTTAAAAACAACTCTTTATTTAATATTTTTAAATTAACTGCCATGTTAAACAATAAAATAAATTAGTTTTAAAATAAAAATAACAATTTAGTGTGTTAAAAGGGTAATTTTTTTTAAAAAAAATAAATCCTAATTTCAAAGATAATTAAAATTCTGTTGTAAAGAGGGTCTTTGCTAAAACAGGCAAATGGAAAATTTTCAAATTCTCATTTAATTAAAAACACTTAAAAATGAAGTAGTTAATTTAATATTTGTTTTGGAAGAAAAAAACAACAACAGTGTGAGACAGTCAAGTCACACTGTCGATAACTAGTTAACTGAATAATCTAATCTCTATGGAAATACAGAGGAGTTTGCCTAATCCAAACCAGCATTAATGCAATTCAAACCTCACTTTAAACACCAACCAAACCACTTCCATATGTGCCGCAGCTTCAACAATATTATTAATTTAAACATCCAAACAGCATTCTCAAACTTTCCCCATTCTATTTACTGTAACCCTAACACAAAACCAGTTTTAAAGTACATTAAAACAAAAATAATTAAATGAAAATTGAATATAAAAATACACTTCATTAAGGAAGTAGAAATTTGCTCCTTAAAATGGAAATTATAATTAAAAAAGTATTTTTGTTCTTGTAAACATCAATCTACTCAATACTGTAGAAATAATTTTGTTTAATTTTAACAAGATTGTAACAAGCTACTAATATAGTAGGTCCTAGAAAACTTATATTATTTCCCCAACCCAAGAAAAATAAAGTGGGATTTTGTTGGCAGCAAAATATGGTAAACTATCAAACCTAGAATTAAATTAAATTATTATGATCAGTGAGATAGTGAGGATAATGTATTAAAAGAAGTAAGTAGTTTATTTAATTTAATACAAAAAACATCAGTCTTATACAACTAGTACTAAACTTTCTCATATATAATTACTTCATCCAATGTTGTATAGTTGAAGTAATTAACAAACAACCTCTCACCATTTGCAATAACAAATAGCAATTTTCTCAGAAACTACATTTTTCTATCCCAGGCTTTACGTGTCTGCACAAATGACATACTGACATTTTTTAAAAACCACATATTTGGGCTCAGGGGACCTCAAAACGTGTAAATCCATCAAAATTGAATTTTCCTGCCATCACAATACTTTCTCTCTATTAATACTACATGTATGAACGAGTAAAAAAAAAAAAAAAAAAAAAAAAGCAGTCAGTTTAAGTGACAAGAATCAAAATAAATACTATTATTAAAGAGGAAAACAGAAACACAAATAAATAAAATGCACTTCGCAGCTGGGATTTATATAACAGATCCCAGTGCTACACAGCAAAGCTCTAAACACAGAGTTAGAAAATATTAATATTAATAGAAGTCTATAAAAACAGCTATTAATTTAAATTTTCTTGTTTCAAAATTAATTTACCTTATTGAGACTATAATTTAACCTACCTTCTAGAAAGCTTGAGAATGACCATAGGGTGAAATATGGCAAAAGTTCCTTTTAATTCCTTGTAGAACAAACTACTCAAGAATATTCAATCAAAAGAGAATAATCAAGTTGAAAGTTATATTAGCTGACTATATGAACAATACAAGTTCCTTTTAGCTCTGAAGGACTTTGCCGTTGCCAAACTTCCTTACAAGTAGAAAGTACTCCGACTAAGCTGATAAGCTAGCTATTCACAAATACTTGTATATTAATCAAGAGACAACTGTAGATGGCAAATATCTGAATCACCAGTTTTGATCTAAAGGTGTTGAGTTGGTTCCTTTGTTTTCAAAGTTGTAACACTATTCTAAACTTCTATTAACTCAAACCATTATAACTTTAAACAACTTAGTTTATCATTTGTATATCGACACTTTCAACATCATCTGCTATTTCTTACTATTTTTTTTTAATTAATAAAAAAAAATATATATATATACATAAATATGCATATATATATACATAAAAAAAATATACATCAATTAAACACGCAGTCAGGGAGAGAATGGACAGAATTGTGATATACTCAGACTCAAAAAGTGCATTACAAAGTCTAGAAAACCTTCAGTGTCATAACCCCGTGGTATCAAAGATCCTCACTTACATACACCTAACTAATCTCAAGGTAAAGTTCTGCTGGATACCTAGTCACATAGGTATTCCAGGAAATTCCAAAGCAGACCATCTAGCTCAAGCCGCAGTTACAGTGGGAGAACCACTAGAAACTACAGTTACGGCCAAAGATCTCAATGGAAATATTAGAACAGCCTTACAAAGACACTGGCAAAACCAATGGACAAATAGTTTAAATGATAAGTTAAAATATGTAAAACCGCTAGTATCAGATTGGCAAACAAGTTACAGAAAGGTTAGACACGAAGAAATTGTACTTGCAAGACTAAGGATTGGACACACTAGACTGACTCACGGATATTTAATAACAAAACAAGACAGACCCATATGTACCCTCTGTGGCCAGAGACTGACTGTATTCCACATTTTATGTGAATGTCAACAATTAGAACCTCTACGAAATCAAAATTCACTCCCCCAAAATATGCCTGACATTTTAAAAGACGACGAGACGAACGTACAAAAGCTACTCCAATATCTACATCAAGCTGGGCTTATGGAAGAAATATAACTTCTTACAGATTTTTACCCATTACAATACAAATTATAATTAATCACCCTACTACACGCACATCTATAACAACACACACAAAAACTACTTAATACTAGTACATTCATCCATTCATTAATACCAATATCCATTTATTTTTATGTATTTATATTTATTTGCTCTCTATTTATTTTTATAAATATTTCTAAATATTCTCGGAGGAAAATAACCTCAGCAGTTAAACCTCCAAAAAAAAAAAATAAAAAATAAAAAAAAAAAAAAAAATATATATAAATATGCATATGTATATATAAATACTAAGGAAATGTGTAACTAAAAGATATTAAAAAAGGAAGACAACTGCTTTACATTTTGCACTAAGCAATGAAAATAGTAGTAAAGTAACCACAAAATATTATTTTTTAAGGAATATGCAGTGAATACATATAAAAAAAAAAGATACAAGTATTTTTCTCAGACATACGTGAAAAATTAGCTGACAGTGGGGAATAATTACAAATAAAAACACTAAGGAAAATCTACTTATATATTTACTTACAATGCAGAAAATATTATGATTATTCTTTCTATTTACTTAGACCCTGAGAAACAAATTTTTAGAACTGTTTTGGCTATTTATTAGTAGGCAATAAAACCTTACAGATATCATATTATATTAGCTGGCTAAGTGAACTATATAAATTCCATTTAGCACTGAGGGACTTTTCTGTTGTCTAACTTCCTTACATGCAGAAAGTACTCTGACTAAGCTTGAGAATGACCATAGAAAGGGGAGAAATGTGGCAAACGTTCCTTTTAATTCCTTGTAGAACAAACTACTTAAGAATAGTCAATCAAGAGATAGAATAATCTAATTTAAGTGTAAAGTAAACATTAGCATTTAGTCGGGTGGAAAAGTTACTATTTCTTAAAATGGGTCAAGATCCATGTAATTACAAATAAAAACAAAAGTTCAAATAAAACAAAGCAAAATCTACTCATATATTTACATTCAACACAGGAACTACTAGAATTATTCTTTCCATTTACTAACACCAAGAACTAATTCTGGCTATTTATTAGTAGTAAAATTAATGTGCAGTAATAAAAACCTCACTGTTATTTTAACAGTTATAGTACGTAACACACATTAGCATTGATTCTGATGGTCTAGATCCAATAAAGTTTGAGAACTCCTGATATGGTGTTCAGAAGTGTAAATGGGTCTTCAGCGCCTAGGAGCAAGGTCAGTTTTCACGCTACCTCTCATCAACCGTTTGGGAGATGGTTGATGGGAGATGTTCCCGTCCAGATGTTCCATCCCCCCCCCCCTTGTACCCCCCTAGCTAGGTCACTAATTCTGATTAGGTACGCTTCGATTATTTTCATTGATTTCATTAGCATTCCTCTCTGTCATTACGTGTTATTATAATATTTATTTTAATTTAAATTATTATTAAAATATGAAATTATTATTAAAAATTATTATTAAAATATGAATTTATAATATTTATTTAATTTCCTATTCAAATTATTGTACAGTTGGATTTTTAAATAATTCTAAATTTAAGAAAATCAACTTTTACTGTTGTTATTACTACTTCATTAACTATATTTTAGTTAAAACTTTATTTCTGGTGATGCTCCAGCAATTGAAGCTTCGGCAAATGAATACACCCCATATATTTAATAAATTTAGATATTCCTGAGGAAACTTATGTAAAATTGCGAGGATCCCAATGTTTCACACCAATTATTGTACATATCATTCTCAAGTACTTCATGAATTGAGTCATTATTAACTCATATATTTTTGAAACTGTTTTTTCATGGCTATGAGGGTTTAACTAGAGACTATGTACAGTATTTTTACATAGAGTAAAAATGTGGCTTTAACAGTGTCTCAGGATGCTCAAATACATTCTTTTTACTTTTTCATACAAAGAGAAAGTATTGTGATGGAGCGAAAATTCGATTTTTAGATTTTGATGTATTTACTATGAGGTCCCTTAAGTCCAAAAAAAGCGGTTTATAAAAAATGTCAGTTTGTAGTCTGTCTTCTGTCCAGATGTGTGGAGCATAATCTACTGGGCTGATTTTGACAAAATACATTTTCAGAAAAATCATACCCCGAGGTGATATCGAGAAATGAATTTTAGCTCCTAATTTGGGGGCACTTCCCCCAAAAAGCTCTGAATAAAACGTGAAAAAATCCATTGAAAATGGTTCCGACGATTTTGATTAAAACATTCTAAAATGCAGACCATTTAAATATGAACCTCAATAAGCCGTTTTCCTGGGATAATCTAGTGCCTGAGAAAATAGCTTTAAACGCATACGGAGAGAGGCCGGGTTCGAATCCTGTCGAGAAGTTATTATTATGTTAAATTTTGATGAAATAACTAAACCAACTCCACAACGCTCATAGAGGGCCTAGGCCTGCCAAAGGGCTAACACAACTATATACAGGGTGATCCAAAAGTCCCCCCCCCCCCTCTTAACTTTTGAACGGTTTAAAATAAATTAATGAAACTTAGGGGATCCGTACCATGTAAAGGGAAGTTTGTTTTCATGCAATCGTGCACTAGGGGCAACCAACCCACTTTGCTCCCCGGCCACCCAACTTCAAAATTTTAAATTGGAGTGAATATTTTAGATAGCATATTTGGATTCTGCAATGAAAAATAATAAACTTTTACTTGTTACTTTTTTTCTATCTCCAATATTTTGCTCTCTATAGGAGAGCAAAGATAGCAAAATAACCCTTTTGAAAATAGTACAAAAAAATAACAGTTATATCGTTATAAAATCTAAACGGTTTGAGATAAATTAATGAATCTTAGGGGATCCTTACCATGTAAAGGGAAGTTTGTTTTCATGCAATCACGTAGTAGGGGCAATCACCCATTTTGCCCCCAGGCCACCCACATTCATAGAGGGCAAAATATTGGAGATAGAAAAAAATGTCAAAGTAAAATGTTATTACTTTTCATCGCAAATAAATACAAATATGCTATTGAAAGTACACTCCAATTTGAAATTTTGAAGTTGGGTGGACTGGGGGCAAAGTGGGTGGTTGCCCCTAGTGCGCGATTGCAATGAAAACAATTTTCCCTTTACATGGTACGGATCCCCTAAATTTCATTAATTTATCTCAAACCGTTTAAAAGCTAAGAGGGGGGGGGGGGGGGGAGAGACTTTTGAGCCACGCTATATAGTATATGTAATAGATGACTTGGAGTTAGTGTGTCGCTTTACCAGTTAATCGCCTTTCCACATAAGCAGCTGCTTAATTTATATAACAATGGTGAACACTCAGTGTTCACGCATCCAAGTTGTGACCACACTTGATGCTTATTGATAGGAGAGGCAACTACTCTCCTTCACGGGCTACTGAGGCCCCCTAAATATATTTTTTTTAACAGAGTAAAAAATTGTTTTTGTTTCTTTTCCACACTATGATGGCAGGTTTAACATAGGTATATATTATTATTTAACATAGATTAGATAATTTAAAAAATGAATAAATGTAATAAAAGTTGTACTTATTTCACTTACTATTCAAAGACCATATAGAGAAGTCCTTCCGAACTGTAAGTCTCAAGTAATTCCACTATGTGTGGGTGCTTTAGCATATGACATATTGTAGCCTCTCGCTTTAAATCTAACAAAACAGATAAACGTATAATTATAATATATACATAATGATAATAACACATTAAACCAAATAAGAGTTAAAATGTAGCTTAGGTTTCCAGAGGAGGCAATCAGACTTTTTAAAGCAAATGCAAGGATTTTTTTTGCTTTTGATAAGAGTCATTAGCAACTATCAATGGCTAATGAAAAACTCCCTCGAGAATGATCCATGCAATAGGTTCAGAATATCAGGATACACAAAATCTTTGAAAACATCATCCAAAAGATTTAAACTTATTGACTTACAAAAAAACCAAACCAATATGTGATAGACCTTGCCGGAAAAAAAGCTCTTAAGTATCTTTCTTGTGTTGGTTAATACTTTAGAAAGAAAAAAAAAAAATAGAATTAGCAGAATAAACTTTTTTAAAAGGACCCTTATTAAATCTTAAAGGGTTACATAAATTCAGACCCTTACTAATAAGTAAGAGGAGGTTTTTATGAAGAAGAACAACCCTTGGAAGTAAACTGAAAAGTTAGTTAATGAAAGATAAACACTTCGTTGACCATCCCCAACCTCTTTCATGTGAAAATGAAGCAGGTAGATGTTTTAAAATAACATATGGTAAAATTTGTGTTATTTAATTAACACAGACTTCCAACAAATTTATAACAATTACGGGAATTTAAAACAAATATAGTTTCATGATATTAAAGATGATAAACTTCTGAAAATAAAAGTTATTTGATTTATGACCCCTTTACAATTAATAAATATGCATTTAAAAACTCTTTAATTTTATTTTTCAAACGCATAGTATTAGGATTTTTAACTTTACCAACAGTGTAATTTAATGGTGAACAAGTAATTTTTCGACAAATATTAAATGATCTGAGAATTCATGGTTTAAGAATAAACTGTTGTGGAAACAATAAACATATATAGCCTAGAAAGTTTTGTTATTAGCTAGGAGTTTCTCTTTTTTTGTGGTTTTAGTCCCGTTCAACAGCTTAGGTCATTACTTTTATCTAGTTAATTATATTTTAACCAAGATAAATTATTGCCAAATTTCCAGATTCAAGCAGGTTATGAATACACATTGTATTCTTCAGTGTAAATGAATGCTTTGAAATTGCTGATTGAAATGTTGTTAAGTAAAATATTAACTTATTAATACATAATATAAAAATATGACGAGAAAAAATAAAATTATAATTTCAATAAATGGCATTCTATTCTATTCCCTTGCATTGTCCGAAGTGTTATTGAATGAGTGTAGTGAATTCTTCAGTTTAGAGACTTGGAATTTTAAAAAATTGTGTTTGTTTGTACTACGATAACTGTTGTCAAAATTTACCTTTTTGAATGCAATTCAGCACAAGTGCATCTCAGCATTTGTGACAACTGTATAGTTTTGTAAATTTCAAACAATATATTTAAGAGGCAGCCAAGAAGGGGGATGACTAAAAAAATTTTTATTCAGCATGATATACGTTGTACACCAATTTAAAGGTTTTGAAGAGTGGGAAAAGAAAATGTAATCATTAAAATGTCACACTGAATATTTTAAGGAAGGTGGCCAATATGACAGACGACTAAAAATTTCTAGTCAGTATGACATGTTATAAGTATGACATAGTTTTGAAGATCTAGAAGAGTAGAAAATGAATATGTAATAATTGTTACAAAATTGCATTTATAAGAACAAAATGCATTTTTTTTCTTTATCCACCATGCAAGAAAAACAATTACAAAAAAGATATACTTTTTAGTACTGTCGCATATTATATACCAATATAAGAAATGTAGTAAGTTTTTCTTTAATGTATTATTTAATTGTTGTGTACACAATAGATTTAATGTTATTGAGTTTAATTATTTTATTTATTCTGTTCTACTTGCTTAGCAGTGTTGGAGGTGAATGTTTCAGCTTTTATTGTTATGCTGTATTGTAGTGTTGTTTAATATTGATTTTTCTCTTGGTTTCTCTCTAATTGTGTGGTTTTTGTTTTAACTTGTTATCACCTCATTAAGATCTTGTCCTGGTGTCTAGAGGGGGAGTTTATACTCGGAGAGGGGACATTCGATGTTGAGGGAGTGTCATCTCTTTGTAAAGAGTTAGTATATTTGTGAGGGGGAGGGTAGAGGTGACCTAGTAGTCCTAGGATAAGGGAAATGATGTTATCATAGTGTTACTCTCCCTCTGAGATGTCATTAGGATCTTTTCTCCTTACCCATTATGTTTGTAAAGTATACTAGGGGAGAGAGAGCTTGCCCAAGCATGGAGGAGGTAAAGCTGTGAATAAAACATCAATGTGAAAACTTCCCTCTGGGCGTCTTGTCTGCTTAATAACAGCAAGCTTGCTTGAATCGACCCTTCTTCAACTTGTACTACAAAGTACCTGCGTCTAAGTACATCTAACTGAAAACAAAGCCTTCTAAATTATTTAACCTGATGATTCCCCAAGACTAGAGCTAAAACTACTTCTCTTAAAACATGCTAAGTATTTCTATCTCGCTTCACTCTAAAAACAAAATATTCTTTAAACCTTCACATTTGTTTTGTTCTTTTCTTTAAAACTCTTTCTTCATGCAAATTGTACGTTTGCAACACTTGTAATGTTTGAAACTGTTAAATTCTTTATCTCTTTCGGTTCCAAACTAAATCTTTCAATATTCTTTAAGCATTTTTTAAAAGAAGATAACATTTGTGTAAATTCAACACATACGTTCTTCAAACCTAAGTTTTATTTTAATAGTTAAAATAAGAATATGTAAAATTATGTAAGGAATAAAAAAAAAAATAAAAAAATTAGGCGAAAATTCAAAAATATATTTGTTGAAGGTTTAACTTAATTTGATAAAATGTTATCTAAAATGCAGCAATACCATTTGTACTTCCTTTATGAGGTGGAAATATAATATTACTTTCTACTAGCACCTCCCCCCCTCCCCCCCCCCCCCCCCCCCATTATATTAAATATTCATATAGAAAAGAGGAAAACTATTTTCTTTTATTTTTAACAAAACTACAGCTCCAGTTTTTCTTGGTTGCCATTGTCACAGTATGGAGGATTTACAAGAGTTAGGGAAAAAAGGGTAAGGGAAAAATATGAGTGAAAGTGGGTAAGATATAAAAAACAAAAGGATAAATAAACAAAAAAGGAATATTCACCACCTTTCCAACATATCTAAAAAAGAAAAAGACACAGAGGTTTGACAAGGAAATCCCTCCAGAAAAATCACATAGAATATATTTGACTCTAAATTTGAATTTCAAATTCAAAATAAAATATATTCCACCTTAATACAATACAATAATGATAATACTTATTTTTAAAAAATAAAAAAAATAAATAATAATAAGTAAATAAACAAGCAAAGAAAAGGTGCACTCCCAATAAGCAAAGCTTGTGAACGGGAGTGACTCCTTCTGTGGTAGTGATAAAACAAATGAAAAAATAAAATTAAAAAATTAAAAAAATATATACATATATATAAAAATAAAAAAAAATCATGTAAAATAATAAAACAACATGTAAAATAAATACATCAATATAAAAAAAAAGTATAATAACAATAATGATAACAAGAAATCTTCTAACAGCAACAGTAAAAAATAAGAGTTGTTACAATAAAAAATCCTAGGAAATTGAGGTTTTCCAAGAAAAATTAGATTGTTTAAGAATATCTAATGCTTTTTTCTTTTTTTTTTTATTGTGGAGGGTATAGAAGAAAACATTTGTATCATTTTTGAAAAAAGGTAAGTTCGGAGCACTTGTAATGTAATGCGGTAGTTTATTATAGAGCCTAGGACCAGATTAAGAAGTGTGCCTTAGCCCTGCTTCAGTCCTACCTCTAGTCTGAAACCTATGTCTTACCCTAGGAAACTCATCGAGCCTCTTTCGGACAAAACTTCGAATTTTATACTTATAAAGAGAATCAATATAAACTACCCCTAAACATTCTTTCCTAAAATGATTTTTTTCAAAATGAATTTCCTAACTTCAACGAATTTATAAATAGTGGGCCTAATTTTAGAACAAAAAATTTACATGATTCTCCCGTCTAAGATGATTATCAATAATCACTCCCTGATATCTGGTGGAGGAGGCCGAGGAGACTATAGGGCAACAACAGTCATAGTCGCTACAATCAGTATCGTGAAGTTTTAATTTGAACTAACATTTTTGACATAAAATATATACGTATTACCAGTTGCCATTATATAGAATGTTTAACAAATGGGGATAATTAATAGCTATGAAATTATCATTTCCAATCCGAAGTTTACATTTATGATGTAGGTGAACACTTGAATTAAAATTTTGATTTTTCTATTCTTAACTAATGGTAATACATAATACATAGCACATTCTGCAGAGTAGCGGACTAGAATATAAGTATTAAGGAGCTACATGAGTACTATCCTCAGAATAATTCTTACAAAAAATAATTATAATAACCTTGTACTTGAAATTTTCAAGTGATCTTGCCTGCCTCTACCTGAAGATTCCTCAACAAGCCTACTCTGTGTTGTAAACTGCTTAATTACTTAATATCCCAAGACTTATAACGCTTTATCCTTCTTACTCTTAAAATATTTTTAATGTATTAAATATAATTTGAATATGTTGTAAATTATTATTTCAATGATGATGAAAATCTGAAGTAGTCAGAACCAGTATGTATTAAAAATCAATTTTGCTCTAGGAGTTTTCTTCAGTATGCATGTGTGGCATCAATCTCATATAATATAATTATTCACCAACAAATATTTGTTGACATATATAATCATTAATCATATATCCATGTGTATGGTATACATACTTTGGCCTGCCATATAGAAGTTTGGTTACTTTTCACTAAGAGATAATAATAAGTTGGTTTAACCCTCTTGACAGTAGGAATAAACACAAAGTCAAGAGGAAGCAGAGCCGGTTCGTTCCTTGATCCAAAATCTGTGTTTCACTTCATGATTATTTAACTCTGTTAAATAGCTATAAATATTTGACTTTGGAGTGACATAGTGGCAATCTTGTATGATAGATACAAAATGTCAGGGGAAATGACGTGTTTCTTCAGAGCTGGCATTAGTAGTCTCTCTTAGCTACCAGAGTCAAAGGATTAATTATAATTTTCTAATAGCGTTTATTATAAATAACTGATTACCTGACGTACTGAGTCCAGGGCTGGAGGTGAATTTGGCTACATCGACTATTTTGACTGCAAACTGTTGCCCGGTTTGCCTGTGAATACATCTTCTCACCAGGCTAAAAGGCCCCCTAAACAAAGAAAACACAATTCTTAGATAAACACATTCATACTTTCCTCTAAAAGGTAATGACTGCAGAAAAAAGGTAACAAATCAACCACAATAATAATAATCTATTGTACTAGATTACACATCTAACATACATAGATTGTACACTAAACATGTCTTTTAGGGAGAGTCAGAAAAGGGGGTATAGCTATAGCATTTGTTTGGTATTACTAACATTCATTGGTGAACCAACACCAAAATATCTGGTTCAATATTGTCATAGAAGTGAAATGATGTGAGACGAGATATCAAGACAGTTTAGAAGTTTAAAAACTACATGTAAAACAAATCCGAATCTAATAGGATCATTTGAAGTAAACAGGCACTCTAAAGTAAATATTGAGTATTACTGTGTAAAAGATTGATTATATAATAATTTTATAATAATATCTCAGGACGTCAAGTTGATTTGAGAAAAAGGTGGATTTGACAGATTGGCCAATGAAGTGCCAGATCAATTTAGATTTGGTTCTCTTTTTTAAATTCTTTACTCCACTTGAGGGTTTTCTTTTCATCAAAGTTTTTCCAATACCACAATGCCAAAACATGGATTCGAGGAATGAACCAAGGTTTTTTATTATAACTCCATAATATACTCGGTACTGAAGATGAATGACAATGAAGCCGGAGTTTTTCTTGCCGTGTTAGTGGTACCAACAAGACAAACACAACAAAACTGTCTCGTTCTTCATCCTACAACTTAAAATATATTTCCCCTTTCAGTTCTAGACTTAGGTTTTCACACTTCACTACTATATTCTAGATTTAATAATGTCTTTAAATGTAGTAATAGATAAGTTAAAATAAATGCACAAACATCCATGCCATGAATATAAATTAGCAAAATTAACATTAAAATTACAATAACTTAAATAAATAAATAAAGCTACCAAGGAGAACAAGAACAAGCTCAATCCAAGTGTTTTTCTTTCTAAAAGTCTCACGAACTTCACCAAAATTTATTAAGCGTAATTGTTAATAATTAAATCAGAGAAAATATTAATTTCGCTTCCGCGGTTAGTTTCAATATCAACATTAAAGTTTTTCAATATTAACAAACGTTATAACATTTTGAGTTTGTTTTTGCTGATCTTAATAATGAACGAACACAACATTAAAACGGTGTAAATTAACTTTCGAATCAGTCCGGGTCCTGGGTTATCCGGTGAAGACAGTGTTTGAAGATTTTAAAGTCAGATATTTCGCCGCCACCGCATAAAGAAACATCCTATCATCACAATAACCTTACTTGATTACAACCAGTGTTGCTTTTACCAACTTTATAATATAACTTTATAACTTAAAATCGTTCTTTTGCGAGGCAGGTAGGCCTGCCATTTTAGTACGCTATATGTATGTATATAACGAGTACACACGTTATAACAAATTTCGTTAAGTGAAGGTTTACTGTAATCAGAACCAGAGGGTAATTAGTAATTACCGTCTAGGTTTCATTTTGGTTTAGATAAGTGAAGGTTACCGAAAACATTTTAAATAAACACAATTGATATTGATACTTCTTGCGAAGTGTTGTTTCGAATTAACCTCACCTGACAACAATGTAATTATTGAAATGTATTCTACATAAAAGTGAAACTTAACTAAAGTGTAACAAATGCAATATTATAAGACCAGTGTAAATAACATTCAAATGAATAACTAACCTTAAAATCAAGCATGACTGAAACTTGGCGAACCTATTGCCGAGTTTTTTGTAATGTGTCTTACAATTTTAAAATTGATTCGAGTTATATTTTTTTTTTATCACAAAACTATAACAATAATTATTACTAATTAATAAATTAACACCGCATTAAAACAAGAAAAAGATTAAAAAAATCGTCAATGTAAAAATAAAAATAACCTCATTGTTAATTTCTCAGTAAACAGTGTAGCACAGTAGCATACCAGCTGCTTGTAACTTATTTTTTTCCCTAATATAGTTTAACTTTTTTTCACTAATATTTCCTTCATGAATCTACTGAAATAACTAATTATCAATTGAAATTTTATTAGAAACACATTTAATATCCAAATAAATGTTTAGTAAAAATATTATTCTTAAGTCTTAGCTTGAATTCTTTCTTAGCGCGCGAATAAATATACTGAAATTATTAATTCTACGAACTTGGTTTAAAAATCGTGTTAAAAGATTTTCCTTTACTCGGCCAAATCGTCGATAGTATTAATAATTTCGAAACTACCCTTTTTCCAGTAAAATAAATAGTTGTTTTATTTAAAAAAAAAAAAAAAAAAAAAAAAAAAAAAAAAAAAACGTAAGATTTAAGTAGAATGTTTTCAAAATTATATTATCTTAAATCAGGATATATTATATAAAACTTTAGGTAGTGAAAGAAAATAACATTATGCCCAGTGAACTTAATAAAATGATTGTAAGTGAAACTCAAATAAAAAATTAAACTTGTAACGTAAGTTACGTGTTACGCCGAATTACGTGAAATTAAATACAAGCTGAATGAAATTACTCATATAACAGGACATTAAATGAATCACATTCGTTAAAACACTTTGGCGGTGGTTAAGGGTTACGGTGGTACTCATTCACACTGGGATTCTGGAATGCGATTCACAAATGCGTTTCAAATAAATATCAAGATTCAGTATCTCGGCGGCATTTTCCCCCCACTTTTCCTAGTTTGATCCCACTTTTATTATACACTAACATATATGTATTTTAATTTTTAAATAATTAATTATATTGTATTTATTATTATATTCATAATTAACCTATTTTATTTAACGTTAATAAAACGATTGAAAAATACATATATTATTAAATAATATATTACATTGATTTATTGATATATTTATATAATCAAAATATTTTATATAACGTAAATACAATTAGTCCACAGGCCACCATAAGAAGTGAGTCGCTGATTGATAAAGTTTTCTTACCTTATGGAATCGCTTATTTATGCCTTGTCCACCGATGAATTGGGTATATGGCAACTGGGCGCTGGGCCATTTCTTTTTTGTTGACATGCCAAACTTGCCCTTCTGCGGGAACATTGAAAAGAGATAGATAAAGTTTTGATTTTCACAGGATCGTTTAATTAAATTATTTCAAAAACAGTGGTAAAGGTGGCCACCGATATGAGTGGGCCGTTTGGGGTGGCCATCGCCCCAAACATATTGCTCTGCGGGGACGTTGAAAAGAAAACGGCCCACTCGTATCGGTGGCCACCTTTACCTCTGTTTATGAAATAATTTAATTTAACGATCCTGTGAAAATCAAAACTTTATCTATCTCTTTTCAATGTTCCCGCAGAAGGGCAAGTTTGGCATGTCAACAAAAAAGAAATGGCCCAGCGCCCAGTTGCCATATACCCAATTCATCGGTGGACAAGGCATAAATAAGCGATTCCATAAGGTAAGAAAACTTTATCAATCAGCGACTCACTTCTTATGGTGGCCTGTGGACTAAATTATTTATAATAAAATATTATAATTAATGATATTACAGTAATTATTATGAATTTATATTTAAAATATTTTATTTAAAGAAGATAAATAGCAAGAGGATTGAATCTTCGATTCGGGAATCGCATTCCGGAATCGTAGTCTGAATGGACATAAGCACAAACATAGGCCGCTTGGTATCATTAGAATCTTGCATTCGTGAATCGCATTCCGGAATCTCTAGTGTGAATGAGGCCTTAGCCTCATTCACACTAGAGATTCCGGAATGCGATTCACGAATCGAAGATTCAATCCTCTTGCTATTTATTTTCTTTAAATAAAAAATTTTAAATATAAATTCATAATAATTTCTGTAATATCATTAATTATAATATTTTATTATAAATAATTGTATTTACGTTATATAAAATATTTTAATTATATAAATATATCAATAAATCAATGTAATATAATATTTAATAATATATATTTTTTTCAATCGTTTTATTTACGTTAAATAAAATAGGTTAATTATGAATATAATAATAAATATAATATAATTAATTACATAAAAATTAAATACATATTATGTTAGTGTATAATAAAAGTGGGATAAAACTAGGTAAAGTGGGGGGAAGAAGCCGCCGAGATACTGAATCTTGATACTTTTTTGAATCTCATACACGAATCGCATTCCGGAATCCCAGTGTGAATGAGCCCTAAGTATGCAAAAAACAATTCTAGGAAGAAAACCGAATTAAGCCGTTTTAACTAGTTCTGAGAATATTCTTGTGTAATACAGGGATATAGAGAGATTTTGTGAATTCTGTAGTATTTGTTATACCTTGATTAATTTCACCATTGTCAAAATGTGTTAACAACATAATTCGTATAATCATAAGATAAAGCATGTGGAACCTACCTGCGGTAGAATTACCTCACAGGTATAACGAAATGTGCATGGCGTATGGCCGCTTTTAGGAAGTGTAGTATGAAATTTTTTTTAAAATTAAATTTCGTTTATTGCAACATTATAATATCCTATACACTATACAATACCAGCACAAGCAACACGGTTAATAAATAATTGTGGAGTATTTGAGCATGAAATTACTATAGATGTAAGATTCTGTCCAGTGACTGCACTTACTGATGGTGTGTTAAATCAGATAAGTAGATGAAATAGATAAGTAAATAAATAATTAATTGATACATACATATAGGATAAATTTTAACTACTCTATTGGCATGTCTCTTCGCCACTGCTTAAGGCGTCGTGGAGGATTGCCTGGGATGTGGTGGGAAGATAGATTTTGGACTACAGGATTAGGGTGATTGAAGAAGGAACTATGGAAGGTTTTGTATCGGGAAACTGCGAAACCTTGAGCAAAAGGAACTTGGAAATCAGTAGGGAGAATATGGTTAGTCACGTAAAAGGCAGGAAGGATCTTAGACGGAAGAGATTGTATGCGGTAGGAATTGGAACACATGGTGCAGCCTAGATTTCTATGCCATATGCCCATGAGGGCTTTTTTTGGTGTTTTAGATCAAAGATTGTAGATGAGTAATTTGTTGTGTAGTGTGATTTTGGAGTGTATGTTGAGTAAGCGTTTAAGAAGGTTATAGCATCTGTTAAGTATCTTGCATTTTTATTTTTGTTTGATGTGACCATGTTAATTGTCCGTCTAGGTATAACCCAAGGTAGCGGACTGAGCTGGAATGAGGACAAAATACATAAATGAATTAATTTTAAACAATTTTTTAGTCTTAGTTTTGATAATTCTCTAATCTTAGTTTCAATTCTTTAATCATAGCTTTAAGTCATTCAGCCGGAGAAAGAACTAAGAAGTATTTGAAATATCGTAGAAGTTAAGCTTTTTAATTCCCTTCAGAGCCAACAACTAAAGAATTTAAAACTGAAAGGAATAATTTCCACTTTCATTACGAAGATTGTTCCAAGTTTTTTTGATGCCTTTCATTCGATGTTGAAACTCTTTAACCTGTTAAAAATAACTTTTAAATTTGTTCTTCGGAATTCTCCTTCGAGCATTAACAACTAAGAGATATTGATATTGTAATCATGGGCGCCCAAGGGAGAGATTACCTCCCCCTCTCCCTTCCCTTCCACCCGAAGATTTGGAACTTTGCCCCTAGATTTAGAAGCCTCCCTCTAAACGCCCCTCTCCAAGTTATCTAAAGATGGTTTTGATATAAAAAATAGTAATAATATTTTATTTCTATAAGAAATAAATCGGCCAAATAACAATAAAATGTTACGGCATAGAAGTCAATATATCAAAACTTACAACTAACCTAGAATTTAATAAATACATATTAGTAAATGCTGTTAGAGATTATTTATTTGTTATCATCAATATCTTTTAGGTTTGAACATCATTAGCGATCAAAAGTAATAAAATAGATTTGCCGTGTACTGTAGAAGTGTATCGTCGTAGATCGTAGAAGTGAGATATCCCAACTAATAAGTCGCTTTACCGGGGAATATGATAGTTTTTTGAGACAACGGCACTAAAAGAAACTAGAGAATGGGAAGATAGATAACATAAAACAAGTTCATAGTAAAGATAGAGAAGAATGGAAAAAAATATGTTTTCATAAAAGTGAGAATTTCGACTTCTATATATATTTGCTCTATATACCTTTATACAGTTTATTATTTTGCAATACAGGATTATTTTACAATGATCTACATGTAGGAGATTGGTATAGCTAAGAGGTTACCGTACTCACAACACCGACATATTTGGTGATTTCAAATCCCAGGGAGGTGAGACATATATAATATATATAGCCAAATTTTATTTTGACCGGAACGTTAAAGAAACGCCTAAAAATAAAAACATTTAAAATATAGAGAATAAGTATCTGAGTTTAAACAGCAGAACAGATTATATCAATGTAGGAAGACGGAAGAGAGATAAAACACAATACCTATCTATCAATGGTTCATTACAATAAAATAAGCTCATACCACTTTGGGAATCGATCCCAGATAATAAAAGTTATTGGTTTTTAGGCTATGTTTCCAGAGAGAGCGTTTTTAGTCTCTCGGACTCTCTAAGCAATAGCAAATGTTTCATGCCTAATGCCTAAGATAAGTTGTAGCATTAGGATATGTCAAATTCCTAATTAATTTACTCTATGTTTTGCACGGTTCTATCGCTAATGGCTTTAATGTTATGTATTACGTCTTTGAACAAACCCTTCTCCTAAATCTATAGTTTGTACTTTTAATATACTAAAATCCAAAAGGGCTTCCTCACATTCATAATAATTAATTATGTCTTAATTAAAAAATTACACCCCATAATGGGCAATACTGGGGGAATGTAATTATGAACTAGGTCAAAGCAATGGAGGAGTTAAAGCAGTTTTCCCTGTTTTCTTAATTAACTTTTTTAACTTAACAATATTAAAAAGACGATTTAAGGAGAATTTTACAATAACTATAGGAGGAGGATATACAATAACTACATTTTTTTTTTTTTTTTTACAAATAGATAGGATAAATCATTTTTTTCTTGAAAATATCGTTCAAGGTTTCAAAGAGTTAGTCGGAGACAGCAATACCTCGGTCTCCGTCACTCAGTATTTTATATTTATAAACTGTCGTTTCACGTGCGGAGACAGAGACTGTCACTTTAAGTAAGAATTTACGAGGAGAGACAGTTCCTTTAAATTCTTTCAAAGAAAACTCCTTACATGATCTAATTTCTGTGTTCTAGGATGGGGCCGCTTTTAAGCATAGGCTACATAGGCGGCTGCAGCCTAGGGGCCCGCATCACAAGAAAGAAAAAAAGAAGAAATTGTCAGACAATGGGAGCGATTCAGACACACACACACACACACAGACAAAGAACATTTGGGTTTCAAAAGATTATGTACCTCGTAAACGAATCCTATCCGAAACCATATTTATAGGATTTTTTTTGTTCAGCGTCAGCGTAAAATTTTCTATAAAAGCCTTAAGTGTTGTGGTTTTGTTCAAGAACACAATTATAACATGTGTAAAAAAATTGGTTGATATCCTGTCCGAATTATATTAAGGATCCCAAGTCGAAAACTATGTAGGGGGCCCGCACCATAAGTCCAGCCTATGGGCCCTCAGATCCTAGAAGCGGCCCTGGTTCTAGGTATTGTAAGGCTTTTAATGGGGATATAATATGAACAATAAACAATCTGTATGTATACAGGGTGGTCCAAAAGTCTCCCCCCCCCTCCCCTCTTAACTTTTGAACGGTTTGAGGTCAACGTTTTTGCGTATGTATATTGGATATATTTTTAATAGGCCCCTCCATACTTCGATGTATCCGAACCAATATTCAACTTATCCAATAAAAGTCAAACTCTCAAAATATCTTCAATTCTTATATTAATTAATTAAAATCACTCTAATTACCCCGTTGGAGCTACGCGAAGCCGTTTTACTTTCCCACATATGTAATATAATATATAGAAAGTATTGTAATGGCGTAACAATTTGATGGATATGCACGTTATTAAGGTCCCCTGAGTCTAAAAAAAGGTTTTCAAAAAATGTCTGTACGTTGACTCAATTTCGATTAAATTTGGTATACCTAAATATTGAATAAACAGGTCAAGTGCGTGTGCTAGTCAGCACACAGCGAGGGTCCGTAGGCCACACTATATAGTGTTTGTATATACACTGTGTGTGTGTGTATACTTTGAACTATCCTAAGGGTCTGATATTCTCAAAATACACTCTGATAAAGTGTTTTTTTGCCACTGAACCGGACTACAACCATATAAATACATCGAAAAGACCATAATTATAAAAAAAAAACGTGTTTTGTCAATAAAAAATAAAATAATATTTTTTTAGATATTTCCAAAAAGTGGTATCTTTACTTTTGGTCGAAGAATGTTCAGAAATTTTTTCAGATTTTTTGCACTTTACATAAGCGAGATAGAGGGGGGGGGGACACGTTTCACACCCACTTCAAACTTGCCTACTCTCGCCCTATCAAAGTTATAACCAAAGAATTATAATATATTTTTGTTTTTGTAATCAGCTCGACGCACCCTCCCTCTGGTCCCTTTCATATGATACCTCACGGTGTCGAAAAAAAATTTAACCTTCAAGTTTTTTTGAAAAAAAAAATTTTTTAAGTCGCTATATTTTTAAAATATGTGGGTAGGTACAAGAAACACATGCCAAATTTCAAAGTGATCGGACGAAGGGTGTAGCCGTGAGAGCAGGCGACCGGACGGACGGACAGACACACGCAGGAAAATATAAGGGTCCTTGGTTTTGCCTAAGGACCCTAAAAATGATACCCGAGGCGATTTTGGAATTAAGGAAAGTTAAAATTAAGAAAAGTTGAGAAATTTATTTTAGCTCTATATTTAGAGGCACTATCCCAATAACCTAATTCCTCAAAAACGATTCCGACGATTTTGATTAAACAATTCTAAAATGTAGTTAATTAATATACGAATATAAGTTGTTTACCCGGAAAAAAATCTAGTTCCTGAGAAAATGGCTATGCATAATAAAATTCCCCACCAGGGAGGCATTATTTTAATGGTAAATTTTGATAAAATTTTTTATAATAATTGAAAAAGACCATGAACAAACTAACAAATGAAAACCCTGGTGAAGTAATTATTTAGGAACGCAGCAGCGTTCCGCCCCGCCAAGTCAAAAAGTTAAAATTTCACAAAAGCTGCCAGTGTATATATACTGTAGGTGACGAACTAGGGTTTTTGAGGGTCTGCAGCGTGGAATATATACAAGCTACCTAAATAATTTTTTGATATCTTTGAAGGCCGTGTCCTATAGATCAAAATTAAAAAAAAAAATGTCGAAATCGGTCAAGTAGAAGTAGAGAAAAATAGGTTTGAAAATGGTAGTTTTGATGACTTCTTATTCTTATTCTTATTCTTATTCTTCCTTCATTTTACGTTGACGCACCTACAGCCTAAACTACTGAACCGATTTTAATAAATGAGGGCTTTTTGGATTTGTCTAGAGCCCTAGTGCATTCCCCCTCCCCCAACTCATCCTCCCCCCCCCCCCTACTACTGAATGTGGAGCGAGAAACCAAGTAAGCGTCATGCGAAGTAGTGAGCCTATATTATATTATTACATATAAAAAATAATTATTACATATATATATATATATATATATATATATATATATATATATATATATATATATATATATATATATATATATAATGATAATAATACTAATAATCAACAATATATGTAATAATAATATATTATTGTAATTATACCATTAGTTACTTTTAACATATATACTTTATAATTAAGGTATATAATTAAGACAATATTAAGGGGTCACTTCGTTCCTTATATAAGGTCAGGATCCAGCTGGATATGCGCAAATGATAGCAACGTTAGTGTATCTAGGTGGCCAAATGCCGCTAAAAATCTTTATATTATGCTGCTACTATAAGAATGTTAAGTTCTTTCAATGTCATAGGTCTCGTAGTTCTCCAATCTCCATATACCATGTCTCTTAACTTTACTTTTATTTGACTCTAATGTGTGGGAATATACAGTTTAGAGAATCCTTCCTTAGGGACCGTACAAAAAGTCATGAAATCTGACCAAAAACCACTTGTGTGGTAAAGAAACACCCCGCCAAGTCTGTGGTCCAAAAAAGTTGTGAAATCAACTTTCTGTCCCGCCAAGTGATGTTGGCACTTTCTCCTGACCCAACACTGTCAACTTAGATATTTATCAGCTTCTTCTCCTTGGCGGTGTGAGGAAAGCCTTTTAACAGTGTTGTTGAAGGCTCTTCTCGATGCCACAATAATCATTGCTGTAAATCTTTCCCATTATCAAAAAGCAAATAAAATAGAAATAAAAGTAATATACAAATTAAGCTTTCAAGGAATGACCCCATGCAACTACTACTTTCTTTGCAGAGGATGCGTGGGGTACAACCAGTTAACTTTGGGAAGTACTGCAGGAACACCGCCAAGGAGAAGAAGCTGATAAATATCTAAGTTGACAGTGTTGGGTCAGGAGAAAGTGCCAACATCACTTGGCGGGACAGAAAGTTGATTTCACAACTTTTTTGGACCACAGACTTGGCGGGGTGTTTCTTTACCACACAAGTGGTTTTTGGTCAGATATACTTGTATATGAGAAAGTTTAGTACGAGTTGTATCGGACAAATTATGCTTCCGCGCTTGCTATAGGTACGGAATCTATGTGACTGTTCTGAAGAACAAACATTATTTATGCCTCCGATTTCAAAAATTCCAAGACAGAAATTCGTTCAAGATATCAGGGAACATTTTTGGTCGCGTATCTGTCAGTCGTTGATTTTTTTCCGAAAAACGGGTGGTAGTCCATTGTTCCAAATAAATTTCAACATTTAGCACCCGTTGGTTTCTCTTTTCCATATTCCCACTACGTTTATTGTTTATTAAAGCCTATATTGTGGGAGGGCCTGGGTGGCTCGGAGGCTAGAGCGCTTGCCTTGCGATAAGGCAAGTTAGGCAGCATCAAGCCGGGTCAGAAGGTGACCGCAGCTCTGGGTTCGATTCCCAGACCGGGCTCCCCGCTCAATGTCCACCCAGCATTGTTTAAACAAATGGGAAGCTCCTCGAAAGAGTGTTTCACCACCAGGTTTCGGCCTGGAAACCACGATTATGACACTCCTGGTTGTGATACAACCAGAACCAGGAGGGGAGTCGTGGTTAACGACCACATCTTCACACGAGTGTGTGAAGATTACGGTTCCTAACCCGGGTTTGTTCAATGGGCCCACCTACTTAAGTGGCCTGCGTCTTCGGGTGTAAAAGCCTCCAGGAATAAAAAAAACAAAAACACCTATATCTTTAAAAGTACGGATCTGATTTTTAAGAAATTTGGATGGTTTGTCCAATTCCATAATAATTCCCACTGATCCCATAATAATTTCATGAAACCTCAGATTAATTTCAACCACTTGCGCTCATTAAATTAGCTAAGATACGTTTATTTATGTAACAAATCAAAACATGTTTCGAGAGATTTAATAAAAAAGGAGCAAAACTTGAATAAATTAGACAATAAGGCCGGGTGCACATTGTTTTTGTGAACTCAAGAAATATACGAGACTGAGGGAATTGAGACATGTTGCCTGCGCCTCTATGTGCGCCTGGTCTATTGGGTTGTATAAGCATAACATCATTAAAGTACTGGATGTAGCTATGTGCCACACTAATTAGCAGACTATTTTTCTATCATTAATGTCCTAAACATTAGTAATAGCGTTAAAAAATGAATTGCTCCTGGGCGTGAATAAAACTCTCAGGAAAAAGGTTAAATAAATAAAAACAATCTTGACTTTGTTATCTCAGCTCCAAAAACAAAGTTACACATAGCAGACCATTAAAGTGTATTTTTAATGGTTTCATACAATTAGATCTCATACAACAACTGTTCGTATTTTTTTTTTAAAACACCTAAATTGTTCAAGATGATAAGAAATGTAATCATTTGTATGCAGAGTCTCTAAAATCCATTTTGGTATATAATTCAAAATAACTAGGGGAGCGAGAGAGACTCCACGACAAACAGACATGACATTAATAAGCCAAAACCCTTTTATAACAATATATGAGGCAACCCAACACTAACACGTACACAAATCTATACAAGAGACGAGAAACTTTACCACGCTTGGAGAAGGTTTGAAGAGAGGAATAGTAGGGAGAGGATGTAATCATGGAAACTAAATGGAGTTGAAATTACAGTACAACAACGAAAAGTTATAAAATCTACAACTAGACTTCAAAATCCTAACATTTTAATACCTTAAAACACCATTATAACTATAATTGTCTACAATGTCTAAATAAAGCTGTTCCCTTTATATATAAATGTACACTTTTATTATTATTATTTTTTTTTTTTAGTTTAATACCTTTATTGAATAAAATATATTTATACATAAAGAACATTTTAGTACATACATTTTTCTGTGAGTAGTGTTTACACAGTTAATTATAAATATCTATTTTTACTAATAATTATTTTTAATAGAATTAATTAGTTGTTTTATATAATTATATTTATTTAGTTTTAATTGATTTTTTTATTTATAGTAACGATGAGAATATATACATTCTAGTATTTACATTTTTTTTTTTTTATAATTATAGTACATTTATAAATTTAATGTATGTCAGCAATATGTTTTTAGTTTTAAATAGTTCCACACACATAATATATATATATATATATATATATATATATATATATATATATATATATATATATATATATATATATATATATATATATATATATATATATATATATATTGGCAGGAACTGTGAACAATTGATAAATATTAAGTAGATAGAATGAGATTAACTTAATTGACCGAGCGAAGCGAGGTCTTTATTTTAACTTTTTCTTCCCCGGTCTTGCCCAGGTACTGGACCGTTTTGCATTTCGTTGAAAATGTGTCCTGACATCTATTAGGGAGTTAAGGAACTATGAGTAAAAATAACTAACTGTTTTTCAAATGTGCTGCATCCTACTGCCCTGATATAAACTAGAATTCTTTCGCTTAGATTAAAGAAGTCTTGAATTTTCGGCTTAATTCCGAGTCTCGAAGTATGTAAAGTATGTATATCTAAAGCATACATGGCCAAAACTGAGCCACTTTAAAAAAATACTATCGTTAGCCACCTTTTTACCTTTTTATAAATGTAGTATATTATACAGAGAAAGCATTGTGATAATGCAAAAATTCGTTTTTGAGATTTTTATGGATTACGCTCCTTGTGTCCAAAGCATGTCCAAAATTAATGTCTTTCTGTATTCTGTGTTGACGCGTGCAGCCTAAACCACTGGCCGATTGCGGCGATGAAATTTGGCATACATGTTCCATGTTCAGATAAATCATACACCCAGGCGAAATTGAGATATGAACTGTATCTCTAAATTTGGGAACGCTGCCCCCAAAAAACTACAAAACAAATTTATAAATTTTGTACATTTAAATACGAATTTAACCATTTAAGTCGATTGTCTAAGAAAATAAAATTTCCGAGATATTGACGGGAAAAAATATATTTTTCCCCACTGGAATTAAAACCGAAATGTAAACAATCAACTGATAAACATTTTAATAATAAATTAATTCAAGATATTATTGAATTTAATTTCAATATCACTATGCATATACATATAAGAAAAATTTATTCAAATTTATCGGGCCGATTTTTCTTTTGTAGAAACCCAAAGCGTTTTTTCTCTAATTTTTATTAATAAAAAATATCTATTCCGACGTAAGCATATGACCTTTGATGTCTGGTCTTTTATCTCCTCTAGACTGGAAGTCTAGAGCAAGTGCTATTCATGGGTAGTGTCGGAGGAACAAGACCAAACTTATCACAGCTTTGCTCCATAGAAAACAAAAACTGAAAGATTGTGATATGATAACTGAAGTAATATTATTTCAGCAATTATTTTTACTTAGATTCTTTGGTTTTATGGAAGAAAGGACATTTGTGATATCTTGATTTTTTGAATTTTTGTTGACTTTTGGCCTATTGATAAGATTCCATCTATTTACTCTACTTTTAATTTCATCACGCGTCAACACAGAATATGACGTGATTTTTTGTCTCGATGACTAAAAACCAAATAATATGCCTCACAGCAGGGGATATGCTGAACCTGTGGCACCCATGGTTATAGTAGCACTTATCAGGTAAGCCTACATTGTTGTAGGACGTTTCCCCAAGGGGAATAATTGTTTTTGACACCTACGTCAATATTTGTTTTAAAGAATGTGAATTTTATCAGAAAAGGAGAATAAAAGCTTGGACTGTAACTTCAAACTCTCCCAAAAGCCGATTTAAACGCACCCGAGAACAGGCTGGTATCTTTTGTCAAGTCTCTTATGAAAATAGTGAGTTCTTTTTTACTTGATATTTGCTTTCAACTCAAATGAAATTCTTTTAATTTTTTTTATCTCGAAAACACTGTATTTATCCATTTAAACCCAGCAGTTTTATTTGGATTACAAAAACACAAATAATTTTCACGTTCACGGTTTTCTTGTTTTCTAATAGATTTAATTTCCTAATGGACTTTGTTGTTTACCTTTACCTAAAACATAATGGTTTTAATATCATGGAAATCACTGTTTTTTAGAGGATCTGGACAATAGAATAATAAATTAATGAACAAGCAAAACACTATTTGATAAGAAGATAAAACCTTTTACAGTAAATTTACACCTGATTTTTTATTTCTAAACTCATCAAAATAAAAAAGGGATTTATTTTCCAAAAACTTTTTGACATGGTCTTGCTGTATATGACTCTGTTTAGTATTGAATACAATTAAGTTCAACTGAATTTAAATTGTTAAATTATAGGCTGGTCCGAGTTTTTTAAAATCAATCCCGATAATGAGAAACCCCTAACTTGAGATTTAGGATGACTGGATATTTTCCTGAGCTTAAATCTATTTTTTTAATCAGCAAGTTTTAATAACTAAACAATACCAAACAAAAATAATAGTTATCCAAGAGTGTAGCCAACTCCCGAAAATTTCACCTTAAATATGCTTTGTTTGTAATTTTTTCATATCTTGTGGCATTAAGCCATATAGGCTTTTAGCTATTCCATTAGGAAGAGAAAAATAATAACAATTCTACTATAGCTAATGCATCATTTCATAAATACCCTTAAAGTACAAACAATTTTAATATTTACTTCCAATAAATACAGACTAGATTCTTCAGAAAATAGAAATATGCGTAAACACTTATTTGCTATTCTAGTTTTTAGCATAAAACCATTGTTAACAATTGCCTTTGATTAATTCAGCATCTATCAAAAATCACTGTATATCTGTCTCCCATGGGAGACGGAACAACCTCATTAAAATAATTTGATCGATTTATTTATTTGATCAATTTGACTCATTGAGTTTAATTTTTATTCACTTAAAAATGTAGCCCTTATCGGCCTGTAGTCCAGTAACGTGATTAATTATTAAAATTAGTGTGTCCAAGGAGTTTGGAGTAATTTAGTTCCTAAAACTGAATTATTTATTGATTTTGATCCATCTAAAAGTTAGATAACAAGTTTGAATTTGACCTATAATAGTCCAATCCAAAGTCTAAGAACAGACTACAAGACTACACACTATAAGAGTACAAATTTAATTTAAATCGGTCAATTTAACTAAATCTGTTTGCCAATCACGATTTGACTAACACATTCGGAGGGAGAGGGAGAGGAGTTTTTTTTCTTTTAAAAAAAAGTTGAGTATCACTGCATTCTCCTGAAGCCGCACTATCTGATCACCGACTCCCAGTTATGTAATTGATTTGTCTAATAAACTAGTCAGTTAGCACATTATTACTTTATCATATAAAGAGTATAAAGAATATTGTGATGACGCGAAAATTTGTTATTGAGATTTTTTATGGATTTACACGTTTTGAGGGTCAGAAAATTGCTTTTTAAAAAAATGTCTGTCGACTGTGCAGACGCGTGGAGCCGATTGTGACATATATGTTCAGAAAAATCATACCCTGAGGCGAAATCGAGAAATGAATTTTAACTCCAAATTTGAGGGTGCTATCCTCCAAAAACTCTGAAAAAACGTGAACCATTATTTCTCGATAACGGTTTTGACGATTTTTATTAAAAAATTCTAAAATGTAGTACATTTAAATACAAATCTAACGACATGAGCCGTAATGCCGTAATTGATGAAAATAAATCTGATTTTGTAGATAATCGAGGACAAAAAGTAAACAGCCACCTGTTGAATACATTGTAAATAATATAATATTAAGTAAGCATCGCGTAGGTATATCATTGAAGCGGGCTTCATGCAATAAATATTTAATATTAAGCAAATTAATAGTTAATCATGGTGAGTTTACAGTTTAAAAGGATTGGAGTAGACGGTAGTACCGGGTGGGAGTCTTTACTTCGCACTTGGAAGGTTCTTTATTAACCTCCCAAACACAGTCACAGCTAGCTGATCGACATGCGTATCCGTCAGACAAGATCCATTCCATCCAGTCAGACAGAAATCCATTTCAAACATTAGGGAACATTTTTGTTTCCGTGTCAGGCAGTGTGTCCACGAATCCTTGCCACCCTCATAACTTCAACAATTTGCATCTGATTTAGATGACATTTTCAGGGATTACGCGGGTTAGGCCCTATAAATTTCATCGCTTACGGATCAATGGTAGCCTTTGCTCAGGTGCAAACGTAAAATCCACCTAAGGTCAATTTCTCGCGACCTAATGGTCCGATTTCGCTCAAATGTTGAGGATATGATAATGCCATATGAATGTGTCGTAGCTCGTAGCTACTGGGTATGCACAAACATGAGATCCTTGCTTCAAGCATAACATCCACAATCTCCATTTGATTTCGATGAAATTTTCAGGGATTGTACAGGTGCCCTATATGGTTCCGTATGAATGCCATTGTAATTGGATTTTTAGTAGCACAAACGTAAAAATCCGCTAAACATCTATTTCTCAACGTCTAACAAACCTATTTTGCTCAGAATTGTTGACCCACAAATAATGACACCCATAAATTTTCTTTTGAGGAAGCTAAGAGCCACACTAATTAGCAGTATATTTTCCTTTAATTTTAAGGCAAATCGTTTTGTTTTAAAATTAATCATAAAATATGGTCACGACCAACAATAATTTAGAGTTTTATGTAGCTTTTATTTACGGATTAGCTATATTTTTTAGACAATTTAATTTTTTTCAAGGAGTTAATTTCTTGAGGTAGTTTTTGTTCCCTCGACAGCTCTAAATTTCAAAAGAAAAGTGTAGACTTTTATTGCCGGTGGTCGTAAAGTAACATCACTGCGCTTCGGCAGTTTTATCTCTTTACTCCTTGTATCTATCCTTCATACATAGCTTTCTTAACTTTAGTTTTTCCCTCCAACTATTTATAAAATTCCTTTGAAGAATTTGATTACCCAACTTTAACTATTTAGTCAAATATATGTGACATAAAACAGTGTTGCTTGTAATTAATTTGTAATTAATCAAGCTTGTTATTTGAGCCTTCATGATAAAAAACCTAATCAAAATTAAAATTAAACGAATTTACATTTAGTATTAAATTTTTTTCGTCTCCTTAAAGGCTGTGACTCTAGATATATTTCTAGATTTTATTTATATCTTATAAGCTTTTATTCAGCCGTAGTTTTTCCTCAATTTAATGTGAGTACTGTTGCCGTAGTTTTTTTTCTATTACAATAAGTGCTTTTAATAAAGCACGAATTAAAGTTATGTGTATGCTGAGAATCAACGTAACTTTTATTGGATTTGTTTTCTGTTTTTACCTAACCCAGAGCAACTTATATATCATTAGGTATTTACAGGAGGAAGAAATTATTCATTTTAGACGCCAAAAATATTCTGTAGGGTTGCAAAAAGGTTTTTCTAGCAGGAGATACTTTTGGGAAACATGTATTTATCTCGAAAACAGTTACAACAAAGGCGGCCCCCTCTCCCTCTATGATCTCATCTCACTTTAGCTATGACGTTATGTCCATTTCCCCGACAACGGGATCATTAATCTTTTAACTGACGTAACTACTTGGTAATCAATAAATTATCATATTTATTAGCTTCGTGACTATATAGGTGTGACGCCCTATTGGGCTATGGACGAGAACCCCCAACCAATACCATTAAAATACCTTTATTATATAGGTTATTAGGAAAGGCTTCCCACATTAGTCATGGAACTTTTTAATGCCGTCATATAGAAAAAGGAAATTCAAAAAGAACTTTTAGTTTATCGCCATTTTGGACGACATTTAAAAATGATTTATTTTTCTTTAAAATATAAAATCCACTATAACAATAACTATATTTCAAAGAGTGCTTCAAACTTAAACCTTTTTTTTCTCTCATACTCTGATATACAAATATAGCATATTCAGGCGCCTCTTATATCACAAATTGTATATTTATAGCCTATTGATTCCCGCTAATGTAAGCTCAATACTTTAAGAACGCTATATTAAATAACATAACATTGTCGTTATTTTAACGAACATACCTGTATCTTTGTGCCCGAACCAACTATAGGGGAAAAAAGTTAGTGGTTGCCGTACTCGTCTGAAAGCAAAGTCTAAACATCGTTATAACTGGCGATGGTTCAATTCCCAAAAAGGTGAGACATGTTTCACATTGAATCTTTTACCATTGAAGATCACATCTAGTAGACGTTTAAAATAGCCGACATTTAAATTCCCAGTCTTGTAGTTACCTAATGTTGTATAGAGAATGAAATCTATTTCTTAACACTTAATAAAGTACGTCGTAAATCAATAGATACAGTGTAAGAGATTTATCATATATATTGTGATACTTTAATACATAAAAATTTCATTCCAATTGATGGAGAGATTTCACAATTGTAAGTATGTAGGGAATGTTACATCTCTGTAAACCAGGGCAAACTTTAGCACTCAGACACAGGTTGGGAAAGCTCAGGTGCGTGACTCTAATAGAACATTAAGCACGCCCCCTCACTTTTTCCTCCAAATAAACCTTCTTTATCTCTGTAAAAGGTTGCTCACATATCTATCTTTTAAAAGTAACCAGTATCTGCCGAGAATCTCAAAAGTTTGATAATTTAAATCTAAGAGAAGTTAATATATTTAACTTACTCTCCGAACGTTATGGATTTTGTGAAGGACTATTTGCAAATTTAATTGTCTCTACCGAACTTTAGTAAAAATTATTTATAGAGAATCCCTGCTGGATACTACGTACTTCGCAACGGAGTGTTATTTTTAATTTATTTTACTTAGTGAGACTATCTAGATTTTATCCATCCCCTATATTGCTATAATTATTTTAGTAAAGGTTTAGGCATGGTAAGGTATGATTTATAAAAAATTGTCTTCTTGATGATTTATATTTAACTCAAAAAATAATATATGGGAGGGGGAGGGGTTAAATAATATATGTGACATTAGTTTAAAAAATGAATCTCAATATTTATGTCAGTGATTGAAAAATTCTTCCTACAGAAATTTACAAGAAATTTTCGTTTGTAGATAATAAATGTATTTTATCATCTAATACACCACCTACAATAGCATCTGAACAAGTTCAGGAACACTTCTTATTTCTGGAAACTTGGCTCAAGAAGTGGATAATCAAAATGAATGAAAACTAAAGTGTCCATGTAACGTTTAGTTTGGGACATGGCAAATGTGAACCAGTAACCCTAAACCAAATTCCTATCCCTAACTCTAGTTCCGTCCGCTACCTTGGTTTACACCTGGACCGACGTTTGTCCTGGGCACACCACACAAAACTTAAACGACAAGACTGCAACAGACGCTACAGAATTTTACACAGACTTCTACACCATACATCTAAACTCAGCACCTATGCCATATTCCGATGCAAATCGTTCCATGACTCCATATCCCAACACCCCAATCCTTTAATTCACAACCAGTCATTACCATTAATTCCTGGAAATACTCCTCGACGTCTAAAGAGGCAGTGCCCACGTGATTTATCGAACAATGCTTAACTCCTAAACATATGTATCAATTGTATTAATTCAAGCTAGTATCTGTGAGTACTGTTAATGGACAGGGACAGTTCCTCACTTCAAGTCAATCAAGCCATTGTAAAAACTCACATCAACATTGCTTATAACATGTAAAATTATGTAGTTGCAATTTTCTAATAAATAAATAAAAAACTTAAAATATTGTCTGCAGCTTTTCCTACAACTTAGGTTAAATAAATTTTTATAAAAAATATTTTGAAATCTATTAAGAAACCCCGTTCTCCTCCCCATATTGAGCTATCAAAATGTTTAATAGCCCATATCACCCGCAGAATTGAGCTTAACATTGTACCCAAAAACCAACAAAATCTGTTCAGCCGTTTGGACGTGATTGACGCACAGACATAAAATTTTCTAAACTTAAATTCGTTATCAGGACTACTCATTTAGTGGAAATACAAAATTTGAGCCCAATCGGATAAATGTACAAACATCACTCCAATCTTATATATTTTTAAGATTAAGATAAATAAGATCATACGAATTGAAATATTCCTAACTTCGCTTCTAATACTCCCATTCAAGTAATTCAATATTACACATTTTACCTAAAAATCTCTTAAAAAACCACACCAAGTTTTACTATCATTTATATACATCGAGTTGTGTCCCAACGACGGTGACGAAGACGCATCTCGAAATGAATTGTTATTACTAAGATAAGGCAACCACATTTATTCCAATTAAAATGTATTTCAAATAGAGTCGGTCTTCAAATAGATAAAATTACTTATCTGAATAGATATCTAAATTAATTTACTTCATTTTACTTTTTCTTGCTACATATAAAATTAAGCTCGTTGTTACGGGCCTTAGGGCTCGTTTTAAATAAAAGGACTCGATGTGACCCGTACCGAAACTAACCGACACCAGATTCAGCATAAAGATAGAAATAAAAATGTCGAAACAGTTTCCTCAATAAAGAGTACAGCTTTGTGTTGAGCTAATTGATTTTAGATTAGTTTTTTTTGGTTTCTGGTATCAAATAATTATTATTCAAATAGGATTAAAATGTCTAATTTGCTATTTTTAAATTAGAAGGGATATTTTTTAAATCCGAATGTCGAGCTTGAAAATTTTATCAAAATAGTAGTCAACCCTACACAAAAATACAATTCTTCAAAGTTATATGTAATGTTAAAGAGAGCGTTGAGTAGATAACAAATAAATATTTTATTTTTTTATTTCAAGATTTATCAAGCCGGAGATATGCACGATCAAAGACAGCCGATTTTAAAAATTTCGAACTTTGATTGTCCAAAACTCGAATACTATACGTATAAGCCATATAAAAAATTTGTAATTTTCAATATAAAAAAAATGTCATCCTGCTGTAATTTAAATGTATACAAAGTTTCAAAGATATCACAAGAAAAATGTTTTTCTCCAAAATTTGTCCAAGGCAAAAAAGTTAAAAAAATAATGCAAATGAGGTATCGCTATAAAGGACTCGATAAGAATAATAACATACATTAATAACTTTTCCATTTTATACATATAACCTAAGCAGCCACTTGTAAAACCAACTAAATAAACCGTATTACTATTTTACCCTCCTCTTATATAAAAAAAAAAATACAAAAGTGTACATAGCAATTACTCATATTCGTAGTGTTGATTGGAAGTAATATTAAATAGAGAACAGTGGATCATTAAAAGGAAAAAAAGTGTAGACGCACGACGCACAGATAGAATTACTGGTAGTAAGACATTTAAAGGAAAAATGTGTATTTTAATATAAAAGAAGGAATAAATAAAGGCCTGAAGATGCCTCAAAGGAGGTGAAATATAGCCAAACATGGAGTATTAATGCCCTATAGACCTGAGTAAGACTGGAGAATAAAATAACAATTATTACTTAAAGAGCTTTTTAGCTGTAATCATTAAAAAATTTAAAATATCGCGTAAATCATTACGACTAAATAATATCCAGATTTAAAATTCGGTTATACACTTATCTCCAAAAACATATATACATTATAGTAATACCTACAGAATAAAAATCGATCCGAGACAACTCAGACAAATTATCTCACATTGTTAAAACTATATTTAAATTCCAAAATATCTCATTTGATTTTATTTTAAAATAGTCCGCCAAAAAATGTGGGTTATAGCTTCCTGGGGTCCTATTTTGGATACTTTAAATGATTTCATGCTTTTACAATCTCTTTTTGTCAAAATTCTTTTGATTTTTACATGAATTAAAGTATCAATTTAGCCAAATTTAAAAAGCGCAGACGGTTGAAATTAATCTGGGGCTCTCTGCGGGTGACTTTTGACAAAATATCCAAATTTCATAAAAATAAGATGAGTACTTTTAAAGATGTAGGTGTAAATATGCATGTTTGTACACATGAGGAAGAAAAACAAATGGGCGCAAAAGGTTGAAACTTTTATGGGACCAATAATGGGCTAATTAAGGCCTACCATCGTTTCATAAAAATCGGACGGGAAGTTTTTAAGATATATTGGTTCGCAAAAATTTTTAGAAAACAACAAAACGACAAACACAAAACGTTTAGAAAGCGTTCAAGAGGTGGTTCTTTACCTTTTGTTTTCCATTTTTAACAAAATCAGATTTATTTTTATCTATGTCTCGGAAACTAGGTTTTTCCCGGGAATACGGCGTATATCGTTCGTTTTTAATCAAAATCGTCGGGTTACCTGTTACCGGGGGGGGGGGGGGGGGGGGGTTAAACTATTACCACTAAATAATTTTTTCAAGTTTTTCAGTTTTTGGGGGGTAGCGCCCACAAATTTGGAGCTAAAATTAATTTATAGATTTTGCCGCGGGACATGATTATCTTGAAGATGTATGCCAAATTTCGTCAACATCGGCCCAGTAGTTTAGACTCCTCTTGCCTGCACGGACGACAAACGACAGACATTTTTTAAAAATCCCTTTTTTGGACACAGGGGACCTCAAAACGTGTAAATCCACCAAAATCGAACTTTCGCGCCATCACAATACTTTATCTTTTTATGAGAAAGTAAAAATGCACATGAAGAGGTAAAAACAATAATCACATGAGTAGGTATATAGGATATAGTATTAACTATTAGATACAGATCTATTGAATAGCTAATTGGGTTAATAAAGATTAAATCAAGTTGTATAAGAATTAGTAAAACTGTAGCGCTGAAGATGCGTGGTTTCTTTACAAGTTATATTGTGTTTAGTTTGTCACCAGTTTAAAGGCAAATGAGTTGAGAGTGAATTCTGTTGTGTTTGTTCTTTAAAACAGCCATTACACTTTGTCTAACAAATCGTTAAATTTCATTAAACTCTTAAATCTCTTTTTAATGACTTTGCCTTATAAGAGAGACGAGAGAATAGAACTCGTACAAGTCAAGTGTTGGACGACAGAGTTATATTAAAGCTTAAAAACCCCAACTAGATTTCTATTTAGAAAAGTTTAATTTAGTGTATAAGTAAAAGTTTGAGAAGGTGAGAAAGATGTAAACTAGACGGCCCTGGGTGAGACTGAGATTTGCATAGAAATGAACTCTCGCTTCATGGACCAGGCGAATTTTAGTTTATAGGGCAATTCTACCAGAGTATGAAAATCAGGTGAGAGTTGTAAGGGGTTAGCGCTGTTAAGAACTTAGATCATGTTTAAAATTTATAAGCGTGTGCCCTAACGACATGTTGCTCATATCAATGTTCATATAATAGAATCTTATTGCAAGTAATCCTACCAAATAATCATACATGGATTTTCCCACAAGCCTGCGACATGTTGGTTACATTAATCAAGGGAAAAAAACCTAGTTCAAGGAAACTTTTTTACTTTCATTTTCCATTTCAAAACACCCACTCCATTTCCCGAAAAACTCGTAAAATATCGCTTTATTCGAAAAAAAAAAAAAAATCTTCTTTTATCGTTCAATAAATAAAATACCAATTTTTAGATCTTTAAAACATTCTCGTTGTTTTGATCAAAAGCTTTATACTGATTTTACTGATGATCGAAGGAGTAAGTAAGTAATGGTAGGAATAAAACTTAATTTTTATTGCCAATAATCACAATATTTAGTTAATAATAAACATAGTTCCATCACTTCACTTGGTCATCTTAATTGAAATAAGCGCATGTCTAGATACTTTGAATAACACTACCAGGACAGGTCACCACAGAGTTTATTAATATATTTGTAAAATTAGAAATTTAGATCTTTCTGGCGTTGATATAAATATTAATATGAACTTCTTTTGCTTCCAAGCTTTCCAAAGGTAACAGAAGCATTGTGATTTTTTGAAAAACGAAATTGCTTAAACAATTTTTCTTTAAACACAAATATTTATAAATTTTCAAACCTTATATAACTTCTGCAATGTATTTAACATCATGCAAATAAAAAACATAATCAAAATTCAAAAAGTAATTAAAAAAGATGCTCTAAGCTGCTTTAGTCAAGCCCTGAAAACATCTAACTTCTTACCATCCTGCTTCAACTGATTATAAATTCAATAGAGGATAATATATAATATATAGTTTGTTTTAATCAATACTAACTCCGAACATTCGCACTGGAATTCAATGAGCTTAAACAAGATTACTAATATGTTATAATATGTTCAACATTATACAGAATATAATATGTTACTAAAAATAATACATTTTTCACCCACGCAACTTCAACACATTAAAAAAATTTAAGTGTAAAACCTATTTTCGATCTCAATGTTTTATCTATGTAATGATTTAACTAATATTTATTATCGATTTGGCTTCATAAATAAATAGAGATAGAAATCAATAATAGAGATATATTAGAGTTTGATTCAATAAGATTACATAAAACTATGATTGACAAGAAAAATAATGTATACCTTAAAATAAACAGAGTTTTTTTTTCTCTCTCAGTAAAAAAAGTATATAAAAGTAGAAAAAATGGCTTAAATTTGTTAAAAGATCATTTAAATTAAAGAATGCATTAAATAAGCTTAGCGATCTTTAAATTAAGCAAAGACCTGAATAGATGTTAAATCTAGATCTTCCTGAGGTATTTAGACTCTGTTCAAAAGACAAGTTCAAGTTAGAGTTTGAAAACAAATTTGAAATACACTTAAAAGATAAAACAGCGAGGGTAAAAACTCAAAAGTCCTAAAACTGCATTTCGCTTCACAGAAAAATAATACGATTATCGGATTTTTAAACATTGGAACCACATATGGAAACAATATTTTACGAGTTTACCCAAAAGGGGTGGGTATTTTGAAATGAAAATGAAAAAGCTTCCTAAATCCAGGTTTTCTTACTTGATTAATGTAACCAACATGTCGCAGGCTTGTGGGGGGGGGGGGGGGAGCATGTTTGGTAAAGCCCAATTGCCTTGAAAATCCATACATGATTATTTAGTGGGCTTGCCATGCATTACGATTCTATTATAGAGAATGAAACATTGATATGAGCAACATGTCGTTAAAGCACACGGTTATAAACTCTAAACATGCTCCAAGTTCTTAACATCCCACCCCTAAGAGCACTCACCTGATTTTCATACTCTGTTAGAATTGCCCTATAAACAAAACTTCGCCTGGTTCCATAAAGTGAGGGTTCATTTCTATGCAAATCTCAGTCTCTCCCCCGCCGGTCTAGTTTACATGTTTCTCACCTTCTCAAAGCCCAGAAAAGGTTTAATTTTACACAAAATTAAACTTTTATAAATAGACACCTCGTTGAGATTTAAAAAGCTTTAATATAACTCCGGCCGTCCAAACACTTGACTTGCACGAGTTATATTCTCTCTCCTCACTCAGATAAGGCAAAGTCATTAAAAAGAGATTTAAGAGTTAATGAAGTTTAACGATTTGTTGGACAAAGTATAATGACTGTTAGAGAGAACAAACACAATAGAATACACCTCAACTCATTTGCCTTTAAACTGTTGACAAACTAAACACAATATAACTTGGACTTGTAAAGCACACACACATCTATAGCACTACAGTTTTACTAATTCTTATACAAACCAAATAGAAATAAATAACCTTGTTTTCCGTTGAAATCTGCGTCATTCAAAGCAACAAGATAATACTGATAATATAATGACAACAATAGCGTAGAAATGTGGAAGATTAGTTTATATCCTTATACGATCAATCATAAGTATTTTTATAAATTATGTACGTTTATCGTACATATTTGGATGTGAGGAATTGAGTTTTTCTTGATAGAGGATATAAAGGCTGGATAGCAGACCACATAATTATTCTTGAGTAGTAATTAAAAAGGCTCACTTTTATGAATGAGTATAGAATGACTCCTCCTTAGATAATTCCAGAAGCTGGATAACTAGAAACTTAACTTTTATAGTTTTAAAAACTCTTTGTATGTATTTGAATTTCACTGATTTAATTTTATCTTCAGTTTTTTAATCAGCCAACTTCAGAATTCCCAAAAGAAGGGTCAAAATATCACAAAGTGAAATCTTTTTTATTCCTTAATAGACTCAACTCGAGAATTGAAAACTAACAGCGAACATTAGCCAATAAATAATAATTAATAGTAACCAAATAAAAAAAAAAAGGAATTTGAGTAAATCAAACCTTTTAAGGTCCAATAAGGTTGACACATAACTTCCTCGCGTCTTATTCAGTAACGTTTTGCATTTATGACCCATCATTGCCTAATTTATTACATTTTTCCTCGCTTTTTACTTCCGATTTTACCGAAGGTATGTAATCGTTCTGGAAAACGAAAAATGATTCTGGCTCCAATTTCAAAAAATTTCACGGTAGAAATCCGTTTCAGACATCAGTGAACTTTTTTGGTCCTGTGTGTGACTGTCACTCAATTTTTGCGAACAACACACCTCAAAAACTATTTGCCCGAGTTTAATAAAATTTGGATGGTAGGTCATAATTATTGTTACCCATTATTATAGTACGATAAGTTTAAACCTTCTGCACCCATTTGTTTCTATTCCACAAGGGCACAAACCACAAACATACCTTTATTTACATTCATATCTATGAAAAGTACTCATCTGATTTATAAGAAATTAGGATGGATTGTCGAAAGTAGCACGCACACCCTAAATTAATCAAACACCTGTACACATAAAATATTCTTAACTTGATATTTTCATTCGAATAAACAAAATACAAGATTGTGGTGGATTTAAAAAAAAGGGGGGAAATTAAATAAATTAGACAATATTAGGCCGTAAAATCATAACATCAACAAAGTAAGTGACAGGTAGGTACTATTCTAAATTTTATTTCACATAAAAAAATATCGAATAATTTCAAGATAAAAAGAACTGTTTAAATACTACGTTTTAAAATTTTCTGTTGAATCGTATGTAATGTTTTAATATAATTGTTATTGTTATATAATATATAATGTTAGTGAAAAAAAAAATAGTTCCGAATGTATTTACTTCACATAAATGGCAACCATCTAGAGAACTGATGTCTAGCTATTCGGGAAGTTAGTTAGAAATCGATTGCCAGATTTGTACCGGACAAACAAACAAGAAATCAAGCTAATAAAAACGTAGTAAAATTCGAATGCACACTACGTTGTAGTATTGCATTTTTTGATAAAAGCAATATGCAACCTATTATAAAGGTAGAATAAATAAATGAATCCTAACCCCTACCGACAAACTTTATAAAAACAATTACATATTACATAATATCAATTATTTATGAATAATTTAAATTAAATATACTAATATTTATTTTAGGATCATTTTTAATCGATTGAAGGAGGAAGGTTTAATATTTCCTCTGTAATAGCTCCTATATTGTTTTTATCAATAAATTTAACGAGACCGTGAAATCGAACCTTGTTTTTGAGGGATGATTTTTTTCCCCATGTGAATTACAGATAGACAAGCGCAGAAAAGATAATTATAATAATAGGAAATAAATGTGCGTTTCTGCGCATGGGGAAGATAAGAGTCCTCGCATATCTCTACGGAACCTAAAAATAACATGAAAATATATAATTTAGACATCGGGATAGGCCGCCTGAATGCGGCTTTATGGATATTATAAAAAAAAATCATTAAACAAGCGCATACATAACCAGTAATAAGAGTAATTTTGATCATTAAATAAAAACCGCAGAGTTATACAACGAATTGATTTTTTCCATTTTCCATCACCTTTACCATATGTTCTAATGTTATTATAGCATGTATAAGAAAGTCATGGCATAACTCAAACTAACATTAATATGAGTTAGGAAAGATAACGAGTTTTCATATGAACGTAGTAAGGGGTGATTAAAGCTAGAAGAGGAGCAAAAATAAAATGCAAATGGTGGAATCGCAAGCAAGTAAAAAAGATTTAATGGTGGAGAGTAGACAAATCACTGAAGAGACGTAAAGTCAGTAATTGCAACCAACTTTCCAGACATTCTCAATTAGCAACAGTACAAATAAACATCTACACTTTTCTAGATTTATACTTTTTTTAAATAAAAAGTTTACATTTTCTTTCAGGAAGCGAAATAAAAAACTGTAAGTTAGTGCGCATAACAATTTAATAATAATATATTTGATATTTGACAAATACATAAGAATGAATGACTCATATTTAAAACTGTTCTATAATAAAAAAAAAAAAAATACAGACGGACAGCCTTATAATGCATTTCTTTTGAAAGAAAATCTCAAATTTTATTATGTGCCATGAATTCTCTTTATAAAAGTGTTTATATAGAACAAAAATTATTTCTCTACAACGAAGTAAATTCATAGAAGTAATGAAAAAGATCCAACCTAAAAACTTTCTGTGAATTAATATTAGCAGTGTTTTTGCATTCCTTTATTTTGTTAGAACCATTTTTAGGAGTTTCTTGCTCTAATAGCACTGTTCAAATGCAAAAAAAGCCTTACAATGAAAATGTCCTTTTATGAAGAATTTTGGTGTGCTGAGTCCGAATCTGAAAACAAGATTTCTTCTATACGTACAGTTTTCCCGGAAAATGCGCCTAAAGTTCGGAAAAATTGTGGATTTGACCAAATTTTTCGCCCAAAAAATTTCATAAAAATCTATCTTTAAACTATGAAGAACACGAATCAAAAGTAAAAAAAAAAAAAAAATTTCCGAACTTTACGCGCATTTTCCGGGAAAACTTTACGTATAGGAGAAATTTTGACTTCAGATTCAGCAACCTCGAAAACATATAGTTCAGATAAAATTTTCTTGAGTACCGAAAGTTTGTTAAATTTTGCAGAATAGAGTAATTTTGCGTGTTCAACGAAATTTACCTCCATTAATTTAAGTGGAATTGGAATCATCTTTGCACAGTATTGATAAATCTCTTACTCTCAGTTTAGAATTATTTTTTACTCAACCGTACATGTTTAAAATAAAATCCCTTTCAGAAAAAAATGAATTTATTCAATGGCGTAGATCAGGGGTGCCCAACCTACGGCCCGCGGGCCGGGTCCGGCCCGCGAGCCGTTTTTATGTGGCCCGCCGTGTTGCCATAAAAACGAAGAATTTACAAGCATTCAGAGAATCTAAAATTTATTTATTTCCTAATGCCGAACAGCCCACCTGATTTTGCCCAGCAACATTGGAATATGGGGAAAACGGAGATCTCTTGCCATTCTACAGCGCCTTGCCCAATGAAGATTTCAAAAACTAAAAAATGTTTGCTCGTACCATTTTCTCAGTATTTTGCTCGACCTATATTTGCGAACAAACATTTTCAAAAATGAATTACATTAAATCAAAATTCCGGTCTTCCCTCACAGATGAACACTTAAAATCGTTATTAATGATTGGTACAACCATGTTTGAGCCTAAGTGGAAAGACATTTTAAGTACAAGTGCAAAGCAGTTTCAACCATCGCACTGAAGCTGTTACATACAACTTGATATTTTGATTAATATCTTTGTAAAATGAAAGACTACATTTTTTGTAATTCATACTGTTATTATTGTATTTTTATACGTCGTGTGGTTAATTACAATAATTTTAATACATATTTGAGTGTTTTATTTTCTGCAAAGTAAAACTAGGCTAGTAACAGAAAAAACTTTATTAACATGGTGTTTCAGCTAAAACCAAAACGGAAAATTAACCTTCTAGGAAGCATAAAAACGTGTTTTATGAGGGTAAAAATTCTAAAATTTTCTGGGGGAGGACCCCCCCCCCCCCCCGGTTCACCACCGGCCCCCGGCCCGCCTTCCCTTTAAATGTTGACAATGTGGCCCCTGATTAAAAAAGGTTGGGCACCCCTGGCGTAGATAAAGGAATACAGAATAATCCCGCAAATATGAAATCGCTCCAAGTTCAGTGTCTACAATTTTGAAAAACCGGAACAATATTTTTAAACTAAAAGAAAGAAGTGGAGATTTAAAAAAATATATACCTAAGTAGGGATTCTAAGTATGAAGACACAGATCAAGAAGTTCTGTCACAGGTAAAAATAGTACCTTCTTTTTTTCAGGACCACTCATTTTTCTCTAAAACAATTCAATACATCGATTCTTTTCTTTTTTTTTTCAAGAATCATTAATTTTGTTATATAGAAGTCCGACTGTAATTATAAAAAAAATCACAGGGAAGAACTTGCGTCCAAGTACTTTTTAGGGTTTTGTAGATGATTAAGCATACCCGTTATGAAATAATGTTGTTTTTTTTCTTCGATCTCAAGGGTCCGGGTTCGATCCCCCGGGGGGTCACAATGTTTTTCATCAGTAATAACGACTAGATAAATTACATTTTTTCAGAACATTTTCATCGCTCCACCATAAGGTATAGCCATGAATTATTTTGAAATTTTAGGACCAGCCTTTATATAGTGTTGGGGGGGGGGAATGTTTTTTGGGGTATATTTTGACTTTCTCATATACGTCGACTTTCATTTGATACCCCACTCAAAATTTAAAAAAAAAAAAAATTTTGGGCGCACTTCAAATTTTCACGCACAAAATTGGTAATTTTTAAAAACTTGAAATGAACTCCCGGAAATATCATCGCCCCACTATAAGGAATTAGCATGAATTATTTCGAAATTTTAGGACCAGCCGTTATATAGTGGTTGGGGGGGGGGAATATTTTTGGGTATATTTTGATTTTTTTACCCAACAAGGAATGCAACATTTAAAAAAGCGTAAACATATATTCGTCCTACTCTTTAGCAGCTTTCATTTGATACCCCACTCGAAAATTAAAAAAAATATAAATTTTTGAGTTTACCACATTTTTGCGAATTACGCATGCGCATATTAAATTTTTAACTTCTGTATATTTTTCCTGTGGTTGGGTCAAAATGTTGCACCAGTGTTTCAAATTTCATCACTTTAGCTTAAACGGTTCGGGCCCTATGAACCAAAGAGCGACGGGCGGACACATAACCCTCGGTATAAGGGTTTTGTAAAAAGAAAGGACAGAGAAAGATTAAAAAACTCTCCCATCACCGGGAATACTTTAAGTTTTATACTACCCTAACTAACTGACAGAAGAAGAATTTCTACAGTCAGTTAAATAGTTAGCTAGAAAATTACATCGATTTTTTTTAAATTCAAGTTTATTGAACTGAAATATTAGCTCAACCGTGGTTTATTTACAATTAAATAATACATGGTACTAAATTTTCTCATTTACACAATTTTTTCGTCTAGTGTTTTCTATTTCTACACTTGGAAGTTGCTACGGGATTTCAATCCTACATTTATTCATTATTCAACATTTTATCAAAATTTAATTGTCTTTTCAAAATTTAGAGCTAAAATCTATTTCACCTCGGGGTAATATCTCCCTGAACATGTATGCTAAATTTCATTTAACTCAGCTCAAAAGCTTAGACTCCACTCGTTTGATGAGACTAAGAGTTCTCATGTTAGTTCATGCCCAATTATTACCATAACTAAGAGTTTTGCTTCCGAGCTTACCGAAGGTAACGGAAGCTATGTGATCGCTCTGAAGAACAAAAAAGTTTTAGGTCTCCGATTTCAAAAATTCCAAAACAGAAATCCGTTTCAGACATGAGGGAACATTTTTGGTTCCGTGTCTGTCTGTCGTTCATTTTTTTCGAACCAACATATCTTAAAAACTACACGTCCAATTTTAATGAAATTTGGGTGGTAGGTCATACTAGCCCATTGCCATTGGCCATTGTTGGTCCCATATAAGTTTCAACCTTCTGCGCCTATTTTTTTCTCTTCCACAAATGCACAAACATACATTTATTTACACCTATAGCTTCAAAATGACATCTGATTTGAATGATCCTTTTATAGTTTATCGAAAGTAAGCCGCAGATAGCGCCAGTTTAATTTGGACCGTCTGCGTTCTTTAACTTTTGCTAAATTGATACTTTAATTCGTGTAAAAAACAAAACAATTTTGACAGATTAAAAAAAAAAAAAAAAACGGGGGAAACAATTAAACCAATTAGACAATAATGGCTTATAAAAGCATAAAATTAATAAAGTACGTTGATAGGATGCGAGGAAGCTATGTGCCACACCAATTGGCAGTCTATTTTTCTGAATATACGACGTATATGAGAAAGTAAAAACAAGAATATAAGCAGCTATGTATGCTTATCTGCATGTGTTTACTTGATTGGAATTTCTATTATTGTCTATCATTCCAACTAACAACTTAGATAAAACAAAGTAAGTATTATTTTTACGTGGAGAAACAATTTTTTTAAATCGTTGACCTCTAGGGACGCTTCAAATCCTGTCAAGGAAACGACAAACATACTTACATTCAGGGCTCGATTTGAGGCGGAACGGCGTTCCGGGACCTCTCTCTCTCAGATGAATAAAAAAAAATTATCGGCACTAAGATTTGCGTGGGTTTATGTCTAAATTGCTTAAAATGCTTTTTTTGAACGTTTATTTTTCAAATTTTTCCCGGGGGAGGACCCCCGGACCCCCCCCCCCCCCCCCGGGGTTCTATAGGGAAGGGGGGAGTGGGTAGGTTGAGTTCCGGCACCTCAATTTCTAGAAATCAAGCACTGCTTACATTAATAATTGACATTGTTTACATCATGTTTACGCGAAAATTGCTTACGTCGGATCCAAAATTAGTTAAGACAAAACTAGAACATGTCATTAAGAGATAACGTAAATTGATTTTGACACTAGCTAATTCAAGTAGTACACTTTAGGTTAAAAGCATATAAGTTAGAGAATATAACATTAGCTTTAAGTCAATAGAGATTACTTTAACGATTATTACTTTAACAATTATTAACTTTATTAACTTGTATTACATTATTAGATTGGGACCGAGCGCCCATGGCACTCAAAAGGAAGAGCAAAAACCTTGACAACCCCCTCGATCTTGGGCTCATTTTTCTTCTCTCACCGTCTCCTACATAGGGGCATATCGATGGCACAGTTCAGATTCGGTTTGGGGAGATCCTTATTACAGAGATTTGTCCTTTAATAAATTAAAGATAGATTCAACATATAGAACACAAACAGGGACAATATTTTTCATATTAAATGTCAAATTTTTGTTTTTGTCACACAGATATTTTTTTCTGTTCTGATCTATGTACAGTCAAAAAATTAATTTTATAATATATAGATATATGTGTACATGATATATTAGATATCAAATCGGAAAGAAAAAAAAAAATTAGTTGTACCAATTCAATTTTGCATTTTAATAACTCCTTCCCATCCATAAGCAGAGAACAAAAAAAACTATTACAAGAAAAATCGAAATATATAATATATATATATATTCTAAATTAAAACGATGGAGAAAGAAAATTTATTTTAAAATATTCTTGTCAACGATTTTTTCTAACATTTATATTAAATTTTCTTTCCATATTTTCCTTCTCTCTTGTCTCTAGTCTTGAATATTTAATTCAAGAGAATTTGGAGAGTAGAGTATACGAAATAAATGATAAATCAGAGCAACAGCCTTTTGGAGCAAAAGAACAACAAATATTGTAATGATTACTTCTTTTGTTTATTCTACTTTCTTTATTTTCTATATAAAAGAGTCTGAGACGGAAATAGAGAAGAAAAGAATCGAAAAACCTTTAATTCCAACATTTCCATTAAAATATGCTGTTCAACCGTAAAATGAAATCTATAATAATTGGACAAAAAATTGAGTATAACAACAATATTTCATTAAATTAAAAAAATATATTATGAAAATAATTATTTGATTCATATATAATTATGAAAATAAATATTATATTTTACATTTTAATAAAATTATGTTAATTATTATTTAAATAATGTTCCACCCAACTCAAACTGAACTTTTTATGTACGGCTATGATAGATAAGAGTATGTTTTTAGAATTTTAACTCATTGTATAGAATTCTTAATGTGTCCCAGACGTTACAAAGGACTATTTATAATTTATAACATTCGAAAAAATTTACTTTGTTTAGCACTGAGTTTAATCATTGCAAAAATCATAAAATTATACATATAAATTTCTTTTAAAAAAATAACATCAATTTAAAAACCACGAGCAATGTCGCTTTATACCTCTAGATTTTATAGTCAAAGCTAAATAAAAAAATGGAAAGTACGCCCCCCCCCCCCCCCCATGAAAACAACCCTAAAAATTAGCTTTTTTTAAAGTTCAGAAAAAAACTTGTTATGATAAGAAACTAGACAAATAAAAAACTGTTTCGAGTTGGGCAAAAGGTTCAAAGAGTTTAGAATAGCAAGCAGTGATAAGGCAACACAACGAAATCACTTGTTTACAAAACCTTCTTCTAAATATAACCCCCTATCTACCTCTATAAACGTTTTGAAAGGGTTTTTAGATTCTGGATATTTCAACAATGTGCTATGGACTATGGATGCAGAACATATCCCTTAGTAGTAAATGTACAGTAGAAGTTCAAAATGTTAGAGCTATTACGTGAAAAAAAAAAAAATGTTTCTATAAATACAAAATTTTGAGTTACATTTGTTAAATTACAAACTAGAAGAATTTTACGATTTTGGTAGTATTCATACTACCGAAAGATTAAATTTTAATTTAAATCAAATTATAATTATTATTAACTACGGGAAACAGACAGAGAAAAATACACTCCACAATTTGAAATTTTGAAGTTTGGTGGCCCTTCGTTTAAGTATTACCCTTCGTAAATACCTTCGTTTAAGCCGGTGAGCTCTAACCACAGGTGTATCCTCAACGCTAGAAGAATCTTCAGGAGTTTATTGGGTTAAGTTTACGGCGGGTTAAACAGTGGACAGTTTAACCATTAACCTGTCAGCTCAAGCTAAACGCCATTAATTTGCCTTAAGGTAGCTCTAATGGTACTGGAAGTGAATCGTCAAGATCAACCAAGATGCGGTCACCACCGAAAAATCTATTTTCATGATCAACGATCAGCGGCAAACAGAATTATAATTACCGGTAATACAATAGGGTCTAGGGTGCATAAAAACGCTCGCCGGTTTTAAATCTCTCATTTTGTTATTTGTTGCTTAGCAACAATGTTGAGAATAAAGTTGAAATCTGGAAGCATTCTGATTACATTCTGTTTTTCATGGAACGCATTTGAACTGAGCAACATGTGGGTGATTAAAAAAGCACCGGTTTTAATATAAAAAAAATGATCATTATTCTTTTTATTAAAAAACACATTTACAAAGGGCGTACACCTGTTAATCAAACCTTCCCAATTCAGGTATGATAATTACAAGATAAAAAGAACTTTACATACTACGTTTTTAAATTTTCTGTTGAATCATATGTAGTGTTGATAATATTCTTGTTATTGTTGTATTATATAATGTTAGTGAAATAAAAGTTCCGAATTTATTTACTTCATATAAATGACAACCAACTAGACAGCTGTTCTTAAACCTATAAAACGACAAATCTTGGTACAACGGATCTCGCCAACACCGGATCTAAACCATGCCATCGATATGCCCCTGTAGGGGACGGTAATAGAAGAAAAATGAGTACAAGTTAAAGAAGTACACATGCTGAAAAATTAAACCGATACCTAGGTCACAAGTGTAAACAAACATGGTTGTCACACGTCAATGAATTTATTTTTTTGTTTACATTTCCTGTTTCGCTGTCATTCAATGTTTATCTCTAAATAAAAAGGTCAAGTGTGTGCTTGTGTTAGTAAATTTCTCTTTTGCTAAACCTGTGCATATCTGTATATATAAATTTATTTAATATACTTGTCAATTTTATTATAAATTGACAAGATAATTAAATATGAGTATTCAGTTGTGTTTAAAAAAAAAAAAATATTGTAAAATAATTAAATAGAATATCTTGGTTAAAACTTCAAAATAGTGTCTGTTATTCCTCTTCGACGTCTAATCCACTACAGCTTGTAAGTACATAGCGAGGGTCCGTAGGCCACACTGTACATGTGTTTTAACTGTAAAGCGTATAAAAAGTGTTTTTTTTTTAAATGCTAAAAAGCTTACTATGAACTATCCTATGGGTCTGATATCCTCAAAACACACTCTGATAAAGTATTTTTTTGCCACTGAACCAGACTACAACCATATAAATACATCGAAAAGACCATAATTATAAAAAACGTATTTTGTCAATAAAAAATAAAATAATATTATTTTCAAAATTTCCAAAAAGTGGTATCTTTACTTTTGGTCGAAGAATGTTCAGGAATTTTTTCAGATTTGTTGTACTTCACATAAGCGAGATAGACGGGGGGGGGACACGTTTCACACCCACTTCAAACTTGCCTACGCTCGCCCTATCAAAGTTATAACTAAAGAATTATATATTTTTGTAATCAGCTCGACGTACCCTTTCATATGATACCCCTCACGGTGTCGAAAAAAAATAAAAAAATGTTAACCCTTAAGTTTCTTAACCCTAATTTTTTTGAAAAATATTTTTTTTAAGTTGCTATATTTTTAACATGTCTGGGTAGGTACAAGACACATACATGCCAAATTTCAAAGTGATTGTCCTTGGTTTTGCCAACGGACCCTAAAAATACAATTAGATTTACATAACAAAAAGGCCTGACATAATCATTCATGAACATTTTAACAATTTTATCAGCCATACCAGGTACTAAAATAAAAAAATAACAAATTTGAAACCCGTGAAAATGAAGATCGTAAATATGGGTCACGTCAAAACAAATAAAATAACTTGCGGAATTTTTCCGAACTAACTTTCCATATTGCGGATTTTTTTCCGAACTAACTTTTCATACAGCAAAAATTGCTGAAAGCTAATTAAATTCAGCTGAAAGATGGCAAAAAGTCTTAAAATAATGCAATGTCATCGTGTTCTGAGCTATTCTAGAAGTTTCAAATGTCTAGCTACTCGGGAAGTTAATTAAAAATCGATTGCAAGATTTGTACTGGACCCACAAAGAAACAAGCTATTAAAAACGTAGTAAAAAATACAATTAGTTTTTACATAACAAAAAGGCCTGATATAATCATTCTTGAACATTTTAACAATTTTATCAGCCATACCCCATACCAGGTACTAAAATAAAAATAAAATTTCAAGATAAAAAGAACTTTTTATATACTACGTTTTTAAATTTTCTGTTGAATTGTATGAAATAAAAGAATCGTATGTTGATAATATAATTGTTATTGTTATATAATATAAAATGTTAGTGAAAAAAATAAGTTCTGAATTTATTTACTTTACATATAAGACAACCATCTAGAAAGCTGATCATAAACCTATAAAAGGACGAATCTTTGTACAACGGATCTCCCCAACACCAACACTCAATATTAAATAAAGAAAATATGTCTATAGCTAATAAAATATTAATTCAGCAATTTAAAATTAATAATTAGAACTGAAATAAGATTTTTATTTTAGATTGAAGCCGGTAGAAATATTACAAGTGCGCTCTTTTGTTTCCAAAAGTTTCCTCCCTTAAAGGCTCGTCTGCTGAGTGCTATAAATAATATACAATACCTCATTAAGTATACTCAAGCGGATTTTATATATATATATATATATATATATATATATATATATATATATATATATATATATATATATATATATACACTTTCTATTTCATGTAATGAGGAAAAAAGTTTTTTGAGCTCTAATTATTATTTAAAGAGATAATTTATGAGCCTAAATTTAGACAAGATAACATAAAGGAGGATTTTTTTATTTTACAGAATTATGGCGTTGGAACAATTTCATAATTAATTTACTCATATTCAGCGTTACAAACCTTAACCTTATAAAATATTTGTTATAAATAGTTTTGCTAAATATTCAAATATTAATATTATAAAATAGGTCCCACAATAAATTTAGCAAATACAAAAGTCAGTGATAAAAAGTGTATTTAAAATGTCATATTATCTATTAACTCTATAACAATTATGTGACCCCGCTGGACATTGAAAGTATCAGTAATTAATTAACGGTAAGCAATTGAAGTAATTCGTTAGGGGAATATGTACGACGTTCTTGATATTGGATGTTTACCTTAAGATTGAGTTTGATTTAATGTGATAAAAAATTCTCTGCCAATTAGTGTAGCACATAGCTTGCTCGCGTTCTATTTTGTATACTTTAATAAATTAATACTATTAAAACCTATTATTGTAGAATTGATTTAATTTTCCCCCGTTTTGATTTTTTACATTAATTAAGCAAGCTACTTTCGAGAAACCATCCAATTTCAAGATGGATAGGTGCTTTTGATGATATAGATGTAAATAAATGTTTGTTTGTGCGCATGTGGTAGAGAAACAAATAGGCGCAGAAGGTTGAAACTTATATGGGGCCAACAATGGGCTACCATCTCAATTTCAATGAAATCAGATAAGTAGTTTTTAAGATATGCTAGTTCGCAAAAATTGGCAGACAGACACGGAACCAAAAAAGTTCCCTAATGTCTGAAACGGATTTCTGTTTTGGAATTTTTGAAATCGGAGACCTAAAAAAATTTCGTTCTTCGAAGCGATCACATATAGCTTCCGTAACCTTCGGTAAGCTCGGAAGCAAAATCGCATTTCATCATATCGAAAGGTAAAACGGACACCTCAATTTAATTTAATTTTTTTTTTTTTTTTCGTGCGACATCGTATCGTATAAGATGTAAAATCGCACTTTGTAAAAGAGGCCAAGTTATGGAATACACTCCAGAACCCACATCAGTTGTTTTTAAACAATTTTTTTTTCAGAAAGCTTGGTTTTCCAGTGAAATCCGCGTCTCGAAGTATTTGAAGTCCAACGTTTCGCTTCCACTACTGGAAACATATTTAGGGTTGTGGTGCATCGAGATGTTGACTCGAAGCAATAAGATATACTGACGACTGGAGAGAAAATCGGCGTGTTTAGTCTAGTTTTCTAGACCGTGGACGCCCCTTGATGCGGATTTCACCGGAAAACCAAACTGTTTATAACGAGTATAACAGCGGAAGCCTACGTACCAAGTTATTTTTTTTAGCTCATATTATATAATTTCTGAAAACCCATTTTACTATTTCCGATCATAGGTTCATCCAATAGATAAAACAATGAAGGTAATAATAATTTAAATAACTTACGAAACCATTGGATGATAATGTAATGCTAAACAACTCACCTGAAACAAATAAAAATACGATAATAAGTTAGAAATAATTTAATTTGGTAGTAAAACATTATTAAAACAATAAAATCACAAATGGGTATACACAGAAGGAAGAGAAATATCAAACAAATTGGCCAAGTATGTGCTTCCAGTACACTTAAAGGGTAGTAGGCAATTTAAAAAAAAAACGACAACTTCGTTAACAAATCGGCCCAACCGTATCAAGATGGCGGCCATTAAAAGTTTGCCTAAGTTATAACTTTAGAATAATTTATTATAATGACGAGAAACAAACTGTTTTTTTATTGTCACATAATAAAACTACTCCAAAGTCTAAACTAAACTAGTCCAGTCTGAGGTTAGCATAGTATGCTTTATTTCCTGCTTGCACTCTCCCTTGTATACATTTGCATAAACTGTTATCACTGGTTAATAGTGTGATAAGGTAAGAAGAACTGTCTACTCCCTGGAATGTGTCTTCACCTATTGTTAATTCCCTAGGAACTCTATGTGCTTCTTCAGTAGACATTCGCATGTACTTACTTTTGTTAATGTTCACTTTCAGCCCCACTCCCGTTGCCTCTCTTTTGATAGTTTCATCGATTCGGTACATGGAGGTTAGTCCTGTTGTCACCATAACTATATCATCTGCATACGCACAGATCTGGCTTGATTTATTGAATATTGTGCCATTTTGGTTAATAGACATTATGACCTTATGAAGAGCAAGGTTGAATAGGGCCGCTGAGAGACCATCGCCTTTTTTTTACTCCAGCATTGAACTTAAATGCTGATCTAAGCCTGTTTTGCACCTTAACTTTGGCTTGCGTGTCGCTGAGAGTGAGCCCAATCAGTCGGGTTAACTTTAGAATCATTTATTATAATAACGAGAAACAAACGTGCATTTTTATTGTCCCATAATGAAAAAGTATCTAACCTTATCCGTTGTCAAAATAATAAGATTTTGGGGGAAAGATTATTTATGCTACGTATGAAAAAAACCTTAAACAAAGTTTTTTTGATTTTTAAGCAAAAATAAATATGATTTTATTTTGTTATTTGTTGAAAAAATGGAGAGGGGACACAAAAAACGTAACTTCCAAGAATACATGGCAGATATATGAATTGGCTCAAAAATTAAACCAAATATATATTTGTACTCAGGGCGTCATCCTCTTTCATTTAAACCTCCACTTAATACGACGAATTTCAGTCTAAAAAAAAATGTTATCCCTAGTTTTAGAAGGATTATTGATTGTAGCTTCCCTATAATTTTCCTGTGATTGAGTTATTTCACATAACATAACTGCAAAGTTTCAAATTTTTTATTTTGGGAATTTTCGGGGATTAAGTGCGTTACAGATAGACAGAGAGTATAAGGGTTCTTGCTTCAAAAAAGAAGAAAAAAAATGCCGAAAAACACTTGCAACAGTGGGTTCACGCTTTGGCTAAGATATATTAAAGGACACACGATAATGTATGAATGTAAAACATTAAAAAAAAGTGTTTTATTTATATTTATGTACTTAGCATAGCAAACGTTATTATACTATAAAGGTCCAAATTAGTAGGCAGGTCAACCAAACATATAATAAAACCACGATTCAATTACACCAGATTAACTAAAGAAAGAAGGACTTCTTCATCAACAGTTAAATATTCAAAATAAAAGATAAAACTAGAGAAGAGAAATTTACAAAACCCATAGACATGGAGCCCTTTAATTTGAAACTAATTATAATTCAAGAGGTTTTCCTCTCCCTATGAAAATCTCCGACAACTAAAAAGACCTCCACCATATAGCCATATACCTTATTTATTAAAAAAATACAAACAAAGATAGCTTCATCTCTCGTAGTAATTATGAGTACTTAATATAATCCACTCTGGCGTTATTATTTCACTAATTTATTCTCTTCATTATTATTACTAATAATAATAATAATAATAATAATAATAATAATTATGTTTAATTTAAATTTGTTTCTTAATTCATAACATTGCTTATCTATAAAGTAGCCTCTTTTATCTATTTTTTTCTATGATCTTATTTGTCCTTATCTAAAATTTAAAAAAGTCAGGGAAAAGTAAGTGTTACCTCATTGTTCTGAATTTAAAATTAAGACTGAAAAAGAGAATATTAAATTAAAAAATTAAAGAACAAAATATTAAAAGAGAATTATATTTATTTTACAAGAATTTTGAGAATTATTAATGCAAAATTATACAATGAAAAGCGGTGAGTGATTTGCAGTGAGTTAAAAAGAGAATATAAATTTATTCATATAAAATAAATTCAATTCAGACAACAACCAATTTATTATTTAGGAAAATTGGAAATATCAATAGAAATCAAATTATACTTTTTAGTTCGTTGATTTTCATCAGATTTATTTTCATGGCTCTTCTTTTCATTGTAATTTAATGTGATTTCCTTTCAAAACCTTTGGTTTGACAGATCAGTCGTTTTGCACACAATGAAAATAGTAAAAAATCGTTTGATACTATTGCGAAACCGATATGAATTGGGAAAAGAATAGGTAATGTTAAAGCCTCGAAAACCAGAATCTTATTGTACTATTTATTATATTTGAACTTAAAAAGTCGTAGGTCCCAAAGTTTCGCTGTAATTCACAAGTTGCATTAGTAGAAGATTCATGGTTTAATTGCTCTTAAGCTGACACCATGAACTAATAAACCTGAATGTAATGTAGGTAAGCAAGTAAAGCTGGTATAAATAACAAGTATGGTTCAATTAATCAGCATATTGTTATACACCACATATAAAACATGAAACATATAGCATATTGTTATACACCACATATAAAACACATGAAATATATACCAGTCTATATTTTATTGATGGTTTATGAAAATTTACTGATAAATTGAACCAGAAGTAGCGTTTCTTATTTGCTACCTTTAAGTGCTTCCTTTCATTTGAATAAATACCACAAGATGTCAATACAATTAACATCCTTGAATATGATTTACTATTGGGAAAGAGTCGCGCCCATTGAAATGCGAGTTACAACCAAAAGACCTATATTCATGAGGCTTATAACTATGAAGGCCGGCACATTTAGACTGTCATTAAGAACATGGTGTCAAGAAGATGGTTGTAAACTTCCCGGTCAAAAGATCAGCTTATTAGAGTAGATTTTCAAAGAAAATTAAGTATTTTGATTAAGAAGATGTGGAACATACAGTGTAATAAATATATTAAATAACGGTACCAGCAGATAAAATAAGAGCCAATTTACTATTTTTATATGTTATCAATCGAATCTTTATAAAAGAACACACACAACATACATACCCATATATATGTATATATATATCTATATATATATATATATATATATATATATATATATATATATATATATATATATATATATATATATATATATATATATATATACTAGCTGGGTACCCGTGCTTCGCTACGGAGTGTTATTATAATTAGATAAGTTTATAAACAACCATAATGAAACATTATAAATTATTTTACTATGCAAGAATAACTAGATTCTATCGCTCCCACCTATTTCTATACCCCCTCCTCTTTGATAAGTTAATTTTAAAATATCCTAAATTCGCCCCTCCCTAAAATTAAAATATGACTAAACTGTACATAAAAACTATTACTGTACTCTTAAAGAGCTTTTCATCATGAGGGGTATTCATTACATTGACCCCGTATTCATTACTTGTACCATACCCCTGTGTACCAAATTTAAATTTCAAAATTCATGTAGGCTGTCATTTTCCCCTTGCTTTGAAGGACAAGTGGGCAAATTTTTATCGACATCGAACTAAAACTGTAGATTTGTATAAAGAACATACACACACATACTTTGATTTTTATATATATAGCTATAAATTTCCATTTTACCCCCTTCTAAATAAAATTGTACATAACAACAATTACTTTTCTCTTAAAGTGCTTTTCAACGATATGCATCATATGAAGGGAATCGCTTACTTCGACATTTTTACACCGTACCCCTTTGTACCAAAATTTAAATTACAAAAATTCATGTAGACAGTGACCTCCCCCTTGCTTTGAACGGAAAATGAGTAAATATTCATCAAATTGGGATAAAACTGTAGATTTTTATAAAAGCCATACCCTCATACAGACACTCTTCTTTTTATATAAGATATATAGCTATATTTTTCCATATTATCCCCTCCTAAAAGAAAATACATATGACAACACTGTACATAACAACAATTAATGTAATCTTATAGAGCTTTTCAACGATATGCATCATAAAGGGTATTTATTCCTTTGACCCCGTATTCATTATTGTACCCTGTTCCCTGTGTACCAAAATTTAAATTTCGATAATTCATGTAGACAGTGATTTCATCTTCCTTTGAAGGTCAAGTGTGCATTTTTTGATCGAGATCGGACTAAAACTGTGGATTTGTATAAAGAACATACACACATACGTTGACTTTTAGATATATTTTTCCATTTACCCCCTAAATGCACGTAAAATAATTACTGTATTCTTAAAGAGCTTTTTAACGATATGCATCACGAAGGGTATTCATTGTTTTGATCCCGTATTCATTACTTGTACCCCGTACCCCTGTGTACAAAAATTTAAATTTCGAAATTTCATGTAGACCTTGATTTTTTCCTTGCTTTGAAGGTCAAGTGGGCAAAGTTTCATTAAAATCGGGCAAAAACTGTAGATTTGTATAAAGAACAAATAAGATATAGCTATATTTTTCTATTTTACCCCCTCCTAAATGAAAATATGACAAAAGTGTACACAACAACAATTACTGTACTACTCTTAAAGAGCTTTTTTACGATATGCATCACGAAGGGTATTCATTACTTTGACCCCGTATTCATTACTTGTACCCCGTACCCCTGTATACCAAAATTTAAATTTCGAAATTTCATGTAGACCTTGATTTTTTCCTTGCTTTGAAGGTCAAGTGGGCAAAGTTTCATTAAAATCGGGCTAAAACTGTAGATTTGTATAAAGAACAAACACACACACACACACACATACGTTGACTTTTATATATATATATATATATATATATATATATATATATATATATATATATATATATATATATATATATATATATATATATATATATATATATATATATATATTTAAGATTTAAAAAAAAAAAATCATCTTTTGAAGATACACTGAAATACAGACGTAAAATTTTCCCCTTTATTGGCCACACATATAATTTCGGTCTCCACTTATATTTAGTTATTCATTCGTAAAAATAAATAAAAAAAAAGAGAAGAAACCCTTGAGGTAGAAGTGAAACTTCAAATAAAAATGCTTAAAAGTAAAAAGGACTTTGATATAAAAACATCAGAAGAGCTGTTTCTCGAACCCGCTTGTAAATGGTGGAGATAAAATTGTTTTTGACGGATTGATTCAATTCTTTCCTACATTTGTAAAGAAGTTTCTCTTCAAGCACTTTTTTAGAAAGGGACTTAGTTCGTGTTGACTTTTTCAAGTTCTCAAATGAAACAATTTTCCCACATTGAATCGTCTTGTGTAAGGAAGCACTCGCTTTTTATAAAAGGGACTAATGGTAGCACATCTACACTGCCTTAGCTTTTTCTGTTAGCAGCGAAACTCAACGCGTAATTTTTAAAAAAAAAAAAATGTATATTGTGAAAACTTTTTAAGACCTTTTAACTCAATTTTTGAGATATATATTTAAAGTGCTTTGATTATAATAGTTCTCCTGAGTAAAAAAAAAAGAAAAGAATTTTAATGTCTCCTATGGTCTGGGCAGACGTGTAGAAACAAATTTAATAAAATGGATACACATATTTAGTAATATCGTATCCCGTAAATTTGAGGACATTGCACCTTAAAACTCATCAAAACAAATCGTGATAATGATTTTATAATCTTAAATATTTACGACAATTTTAACGTAAAATTATAAAACATACGTGTCCGTCTATTATAATGCAAATAAAACAAAATATAAGTATTTTTTCCGGTAATAATCAATATTTTTAGACAAAGAAGATATGGTGCACAAAGATAGCCAATAAATATGTTCAAGAGAAAATATACTTCATAATGGGGACTAAATTCGACCAAGAGTCGCTCAAATAACCGGAATCAAAAGTCTAAACACCAATCAAAATAGACTGCCAATTGGTGTGGCACATATGCTTCCTCGCATGCTATCACGTACTTTATTGATTTTATGCTTTTACAAGCCATTATTGTCTAATTTGTTTAATTGTTTCCCTTGTTTTTTCAATCTGTCAAAATTGCTTTGAGCTTTTACACGAATTAAAGTATCAATTTAGCAAAAGTTAAAGAGCGCAGACGGTTCATATTAATCTGGGGGTATCTGCGGGTAACTTTCGATAAACTATAAAAGTTTCATTCAAATCGAATAAGTAATTTTGAGCTATAGGTGTAAATAAATGTATGATTGTGCACATGTGGAAGAGGAACAAATAGGTGCAGAAGGTTGAAACTTTTATGGGGCCAACAATAGGCTAATTATGACCTACCACCCAAATTTCATTAAAATTGGACGTGTAGTTTTTAAGATATGTTGGATCGCAAAAATTGAACGCCGGACCGAACGACAGACCGATAGACAGACACGGAACCGAAAATGATCCCTGATGTCTGAAACGGATTTCTGTCTTGGAATTTTTGAAATCGGAGACCTAAAATTGAAGACCACTTATTGTCTTCTCTTACTGCCAAGGGCTTTACATTAATATTTTTCCGTAATAATGTGAAACTGAAAAACAAACCTTTGAGATAAAATAAAAAAAAAACAGTTTGATAAGAAGTGACGCCCGGGTAGTTCACACCGGGACTCAATACTTCCGGGCTGAATCGCTCAAGATATTTCACAAAAAAACCCATAACATTTTTTAGGGGAGGATTTTTGATTTTTTTGTCGAAATTGGTTCGAGGCGGTTGGGGTCACACCAACCACCTCAAAGCCAACTCTCATTCTCCAACCAGCTCGAACCACCCTTCAACCGCCTCATAACAATTCCAGAAAAATTCAACATTTTTTTCCAAAAGAAAAAAATACTTTCTTTTCAATTTTTTCCCCATAAACAAAACCCATTTTTTCCCAACAACTTTTTTCTACCAAACAAAAAAAAATTTGTACCTGGTTCGAGGTGGATTAAGGGTGGTTAGACCATTCTGTCCACATCAAACCACCTCGAACCACATCTAACTACCCCGAACCGCCTTGAACCACCTCGAGTTAATTCCAAAAATATTTCTAATTTTTAAAAAAAAAAAAAAAAAAGATAAAAAAATCCAATGACAAAAATCGAAATTAAAAAAAAAAAAAAAAAAAATCATGTTTGTATGTGGTTTGAGCTACATCGAACCACCTCTAACATCTCTAACCATCTCCAACCAACCACCTCGAACACATACTATATTTTAAAAAAATCGGGATAGAATATAGGGTTTAATGGACATGTTTTAAATGGTTACTATGTGCTAGAATTATATATATATATATATATATATATATATATATATATATATATATATATATATATATATATATGTATATGACTAAATTCTCGACCGTAAATATAAACAGAAAAACAAAACTCAGGTTTCGGTCACAAAAATCGTCTTTATGTTACAATCCCGACGTTTCGGTTTTTACTTAAAACCTTCTTCAGGGGCCTAAAAAACAAACGAAAAAGGTCCCCCAACAAAAAAGGTCCCCCGAAAAAGGTCCCCCAACAAAAAGGTCCCCCTTGGGGGGTCCCCCAAGGGGGGGGGGGGACAAACGAAAGGTTATCCTTCAGGTCTTGTAGATAGGTTTTGGAATAAATACTTAAATAATTCTCAAAATGCAAATACTTCAGTGGTTTCGAAAAAGTACTTCAAATTCCCTTATGTACATGGTTTGTCAGAGTGTGTGCAAAAAATGTTTAAAAGAAAAATGCCTGATGTAGCATTAGCTTTCTACAATGGGAAAAAAGTGAGTTCTTTGTTTTCAAATCTAAAGGATAAAATTCCTAAGGGTTTACAGTCGAATGTTGTGTACTCTGTTACGTGTAATGATTGCGATCAAAAGTATTATGGGGAAACAAGCCGTTTCTTAAAAGAACGATCGTATCAACATGAATATAGCATAAGAACAAATAAGGTTAATGTTACTGCGCTAGCGGCTCATGCTATTAATAAAAAACACACTTTTGATTTGCCAGGTATTTCTGTTGTAGCTAGAGAAGCCGATGAGTTTAGGAGAAGAATTCTTGAAATGCTTCACATTAAAAAGGATTCTAATTCTCTGAATTTTAGGAGTGATATTGAGAATTTGAGTGTGATATATTCTGGATTGTTGTAATGTTTATTTTTCTTTTCTCCCTGCCTTCCCCTGGCTTTGCTCATTTGTATGTTGATTTTTACATATTGTTCTGGTGTTATATCTTCTTCTGCAGATTACAATACTCAGTTTCTTTCCCTAGCTCAAGCCCACAAACGATTTCTATAACTGCCAATAGATGTTCTGGTTTTTAGAATGTTTCATTGGAAGGACCCGGGTCCGCCCAACCTAGTTGAGGTTTTCTGTGGTTTCCCTCAATTTACTAGGCGAATGCCAGGTTAGTCCCCTCTAAAGCCAGTCCACAGACTGCCTAGGATACTTGTTGGCTCCTGTAATCTTTTCTAGCTTTGGCCCTTTTCTTTGTCTAAAATTTTTAGGAGTTCCGGGGGGGGGGGGGGGAGGGGAATTTTATTTTATGTTTATTACGTAGACTGTTGTTATTATTATAATAATATTGGGGGAAAAAAAAAAAAAAAAAAAAAAAAAAAAAAAAAAAATGTTTTTATCAAGGAGGCTGTGGTTTTTCTCCGTATATATAGGTGTGACGCGTGGGAATTTTTTCAGTCGTTGTTTAGATGTTTTACGGTGAGTTTAGGTCTTGGGTTAATGTTAATTGTGTAGCAGCTTCTTAGTTCTTTCCGTTTTGATAGTTATGAGTGTTTGTTTCATGGGTTTTTTTGTATTTCGTTTGTTTTTTAGGCCCCTGAAGAAGGTTTTAAGTAAAAACCGAAACGTCGGGATTGTAACATAAAGACGATTTTTGTGACCGAAACCTGTTTTGTTTGTTTTCTGTATATATATATATATATATATATATATATATATATATATATATATATATATATATATATATATATATATATATATATATATATATATATATATATATATACATGAATATAGCATAAGAACAAATAAGGTTAATGTTACTGCGCTAGCGGCTCATGCTATTAATAAAAAACACACTTTTGATTTGCCAGGTATTTCTGTTGTAGCTAGAGAAGCCGATGAGTTTAGGAGAAGAATTCTTGAAATGCTTCACATTAAAAAGGATTCTAATTCTCTGAATTTTAGGAGTGATATTGAGAATTTGAGTGTGATATATTCTGGATTGTTGTAATGTTTATTTTATAATGTTTAATTTATATACCTAACTGTTATTGTGTCGGTTTTTAGCAACCCTGAGTGAATCCCCACCCTTAGAAACCCCCCAGTCCTAACATTTTCAGTATGTAAGTAAGTATATTTACAAAGTTAGACCATTTTTTTTATTTTTTTATTTCGTAACCAAAATGAATTTGCATTGTTCTAAAGTAGAGGGAGAATAAAATAGCTAATAAAATATAGATTAATGTGAAGGGCATGGATAGACAGCTATTGTGCATGGTTCTCTGATCAAAATCATCTTCAATTAATTAGAAACTTTAAAGGCTTTTACCTAGATTATTATTTTAATTACTACTGTGTGAAATCTATATTTCCTAAAAGCTTTTCATTAGGTAACGCAACAGTATATATATTTAAAGTAACGCGAATATTCAAATTAATGTAATTTCTGTCGTAATCCTTTATCGGTGCATATTCTTTGAACCTTTTCAAGCTTTTTATTACATACATTTTAAGAATAATTAAAATTAGTGTTAGTTTGCTGTTACATACATATAAATACTAAGGTGATATACAAGCAGATCTGGATCCATGAGTAAGTGAGATAAAAGTTGTTTTAATAAGGAGGTACTCTGCAGCTGGCAAGTAAGTCTTCAAACATTCTAACTTTTTTAATTTAATAGCGGACACTACTAAAAAGTAATTAAAAACAAAAAGAGGCGAACATTTTAATTAAAAGGTCAAAGAGTTTTATATATATATATATATATATATATATATATATATATATATATATATATATATATATATATATATATATATATATAGTATAGTGTGTGTGAGGTTGGTACTAAAGCTGAGGATACTCGTATCCTTAGCTCTAAAAAAATGAAAAAATAGAACAATTTTGGAAATCCTATACATTCATAACATTGCTAACTCCATGAATTATAGATCTTCTGATGTTAGTGATCTTTATAAACACCGAATAGATCCTCGTGTTAATAATACTTAGCTTGATGTTAGCTGAACTTTTCTCTTCTTTTAGATTCCCGTCCTTCTTTTATTTATTTTCTTTAGATCCTTTATTTCTTTCTATCTTTTCTTTCACATTTCATCTCTCCATGTCATCATCTTTAGTCTTCTCTCCGTTTTCATCTTTTTTTTTACATAGCTTTACTTTGCAGTTCACCATTTCTCCGCTAGATAGCAGGGAATTCTTTCTTGCCCTACTTCTTCTAGTTCCTCTTTTTGCCAGTGAGCTTCGCTTCTTCAAGCTGTCAAGACTGCTTTATTTACATCTTGCCCCGTTCGCCTATTAGGCCAGTCATATAGTACAGTCAAATCGGAAACTAACGGCTAGTTCTGATTTTTTAATATGTTATTAGGGCCACTACCAGTAGTGTATATCCAAGATTGCAGCACTTAACTTCGTAGCACTAAAAAAACTGCGACATTTTCTCACTTGTTGCGGTTTTTTGTACTATTTCTCCTTTACTATGAGTTTTTTCATGAAATATGTTATTAACGTTTTTGAAGTAGATTAAATTTGCTACAAGTTGAAGGCAGAACCAGCTAAGTAGGTTTAATAGTTACCAAGATACAGCCCTCCAAAAATGTGAAATTGTTTCTAAAAAAGTGAAATTTCAAGATATGATCAACTTTTGACCCCGAAATCGGAAAAAATACTCATTTTAGGAGTGAAGCCATAAGGAAAGATGTTGTAGCCAATGTAATGTTTGCGAAAGAACAAGAAGATGTTGTAAATGTTGCTTTAATTTAAGCACAGAACGACGTCTGTAGGTCTGATAGTTTCCTAACAAAAATTTGCATAATCCACAAAATGAGAAAACTGATTTTTTTTTTTTCCCCCGCATATTTGCTCTGTTGAGTTCTCACGACGGTTTGAGGGATACTTGACTACAGCAAACGTGAAATTCTTCAAATGTGTCCTCCGTTATTCGAATGTGATTAAAAATGAAATAATTTTTAAACATAAAATTTATATTATATTTAAAAATGTATGGGGGGCTTTGTACTATATATTTATACTAATGAGCACCCCACGGTTTTTTAAAAATAATATAATTTTTTTTGTTCAAAAATTATTGTTCACTTTTTAGTTCGATCTAATGTTAAAGCGTGTTATAGTACGAGTTGGCTCCATACCCCGGTGGCATTGTTCACAGAAGACGGTATGCTCAAAGGAACAAAATCAAAGTTCTACTCAGCTATTACTCCGCTCCCTCAAAACATCTCAGTAGGAGAAAACACGTTTGTTGTGGTAGACAGGGTTACTTACTGCTCAAGGTGAAGCAAGCAGTCGAGGAACATCGAGGTTGTCCTCGCTCGTTTGCCTCCAACGGAAAATGGTGCAACATTACACGCCTACCAAACTTACTACCAAGTTTAGAAGTGGTTGGGGGGCGAAAATGACGCAACTCAATTAGGACGGAAGAAAGCAAGAAGGTAGATCAGGGGCTCATTACAACAAAAATTATGAAGTGGTAGCCCCTCCCTTTTGAAATTTCTATCATGAGGGTGCAAGAAAGACGGTAGCGGAGGCGGCTGTACCTGCCTAAAAGAAGGCCTCAAATGCTCGGCACTTTGTAAATTTGTTGCTAGCGTCTCTTGCCAAAACGTTACCGTAATTCAGATTGCCGAAGGAGGAGAAGAAGACGACGACGACGTCAACGATCCCCTACCTATTTTTCAAGCAGAATCGGACGATTTCCAACCACTTACGAAGCGGGCAAAATAAACTACTCCAGCCCAACAATATCTCTTGTAAATATACACATACATATATATCAAAAAATAATATATAGAATTAATTACATTGTAAATACATTAAAATATATATTGTGGATGTACATGGGTTTTCCTTTGAAACTACCCTCAAACCATCGCGTCGTGAGAACTCAACAGGGCAAATTTCCGAAAAAAATGAGTTTTCCCATTTTTTTTTTGGATTTTTAAGCATTGTGAGGAAACTATCAGACTTACAGAAGTCGTTCTGCGCTTAATCTACTTCAAAAACGTAAATAAAATATTTCATGAAAAAACTCATAGTTTAGGAAACATAGAAAAAAAACGCAACAAGTGCGAAAATTTCGAAGTTTATCGAGTGCTACGAAGTTAGCACACGTCTTTCGATGCTGCAAACTTGGATATACACTACTGGTAGTGGTCCTAACAACATTAAAAAATCAGAACTAGCAGTTAGTTTGCAATTTTATCGATTTCTACTGTACTATTTGACTGGCCTGTAAATCATATGTATATATTATTCAAAATTGATGTTCAGAAAAGCTTTTTAAAGAACTGCTATGTTTATTCTTATTCATTACTTATCAATATAACTTCCTAATTAGTGTGAGTATTCTCTCATATCTTATTTTATTAGTTTTTGCTTCCGAGCTTACCGAAGGTAACGGAAGCATTGTGTTCACTTTTGAGAACGAAAAACTTTTATGCCTCCGATTTTAAAAATTCCAAGACAGAAATCCGTTTCAGACATCAGGGAACATTTTTGGTTCCGTGTCTGTCTGTCTGTCGGTCTGTGTGTCCGCGAATTATGAAACGTGCGACGATAACTTGAGTAAATGTCGACCGATTTTGATGACATTTGGTAGACATGTTCATTTTACTAATGCCGAGGACG